>VZTR01001750.1:53930-76589 GCA_013400775.1 Chaetops frenatus
AAAAACACAGCATTGGCCTAAATCTGATCCTTTTGGTCAGATGACAGACCCAGGAAAAATAAAATCAAAAAGAGTTAAACATTTATATTGGACTTAACAGAGTTAAGCCTTGGTTTGGCAGTAAATTGTAGGATATCTCCTTCCTGCTCTACTGCCCTAATTACACATTTGCATGTTGAATTCCATGACAAAATACTATGAACTTCAGATGTCCTGTTACTAAAATAAACTGTCACATTCAAACCAAATTGGGAATTATAACTGAAGTATTAAATTAAGCAACAGAAAAATATCAATGTGTTCAGACTTAAGAATTCCATTCACACTGATCTGAGGAAATGTCGTATTCAGAATCTATTTTCCTATTAAGACATTGCCAGGCAAAGTTCTCATGATTGTTTGCACAATAAGAGAGAGTATGACTCCTTCATTTTTAACTGAAAATAATCAAAATCCCCTATGATTGTTCTGAACCAATTCTGTTAAAGAAAACAAGCCGCTTTAAGAATGAGCATGATAGTGATGGACAAGCCCGCGTCTCCTAGTCAGACTGAAAGGACCAAGCACCTCATTTTTGCTGTTTATAGCAGATTATGTGAACATCTCCTACCCTCAGCGGGATTCATTCACAGCAAAGCTGTAAATATGACGTGTCTCCTAGTGAAAAAATACTCCCTCACCTACATTATCTGTATTCCAGATTCCCTTTGGAGTAGGCTGCTAGACCGCCTGTGGGTGATTTTTTGGCATTATATTCTCCTAAAGCAATTCTCTGAGTGCTAGTGTGCTCAGTCCAGCATGCTTGCTCAAGTGTGAATAGATCTTCAGTTTAGCTCTCTGTTCCTGAGATAGGAGACACTACATTCCTGTGAGAAGTGTCCTTATCAATCTTCTGTACTTGACATTATCTACACAAGGGGCAATAGAGGCCCTAAAATACCTTGTGCCCCTGGACAATCCTGTCACCAGCTGTAGAGTGAGCCTGTCCTCACTGTTTTTCCTTGCTGTAGCTCTTCTAAGGTTATTTAACCCATGCTGGACCCAGACAGCTGAGCTGGACCCTACATCCAGAAACACTGCTTGCAGCCTCCAGACCAGCGAGTGTTCATCACAAGCACACATTCTCCATGGGAATAAAGCATAATGAAAATCACCTTCATCAAGGAAACTGCCATTTTCTCATCAAGCTATTAACACAAAAAATGCATCACATTACTTGTTTTTCCCAAATAGTTGAAAACATATTCAATAGCAGAAACTTAGGTTAGACTTATATCTCACTGGCCTATATCTATACGTATTCTATTGGCTGCCCTGGTCTTACTTTTAGAAGAGGACCCCAGAAGAACTGGGGCCTTGATATATTAAGACAGCCTTGAAACTTGATCTTTCAAACTCTAGTTAGGAATCCACTGAAAGGGAAAACGTGTTTGTTATGATAAATACTGACAGAAATGTAGTTGCACAAGCCAAGCACTCCTGGTGTAATAACACTACCCACCTGTAACTCAGCCAAAGAGAAGGCTAATGCCAGACAGGGAAACAAAGGGGGGTCAGGAGGCCCAGACAGAACAGGAACCAAAAGGCTGTTTGTCAAGCAGTGCCCTTTTCCTTTGCCAAATATTGGCTAGGACAAGTCCTTATATGTAATGGATCCATAAAACAATTAGGGGCGAAATACTGAATGATCTAGCTCAGCTTCATAGATCAGTTGCCATACAGAATATTTCCCCCCTGCAGTTTCTCCTCTGACTGGAAAAACAGGACTCAAGGATTTATGTCTTAACTTTGAAGTCTCATTCCTCACCTCAGATATTCACAATCACCAGAAGCTTCAAAGGAATGTGAAAGAAGTTCAGTAATAAGTTTTTCTAGGAATAATCCCACAAAAGTTTATTTCTACATTTTCAGTGCCATTTATTCTTCAAAATGGAGTTTATATTTAATTTAGGCTTGGTTTTGACTAATTTCTTTAGAGGCAAGATATATGACAATCATGTCTTTTATGTGAAGCCCATAACCCTAATCAATTTGACCTAATTAGGCAATGTAAAGAGCTGTGATGGAAGAATGAAAATTTTAAAGACAGTTAAATTCATACAAGTTTCACAAAAACTGTCACAGGACTAGAGAAGAGAAACTCAGTTAGCAGACTTTCTGTGCAAAAATTAATTCATTATCCTTCATGTTTTGCCTGTTGATGTGCCAGATGGTGCATAAGCTGCTGGCCAAGCTATGGCACATATCTCACAGACCATGATGGAGTAAAGAGGGCAGCTAGAACTGCTGAGGATTTCTGAGAATTGTCAGAAAATATGTAGAAGCATGGATCTGAAGGTATTGAGGCAGATTTCTGAGGCTAAGGTATATGTACAAAGGACATGAACCAATGGCAAAGCAAGCTAAATAGTTTGACTTTCTGTCATAAGAAGGCACAGGGTAATAAGCCATAGGAAAAGATCAATGTTCTGCTTCCAGTTCTGCCACAGCTCTGTTGGGTATATTACCAGGTCAGTCAATTTATCAGTCAGTGAACCAGATTCCCATAAAATAGGGAAAAAATGCTTACTTTACAGGTCATGGAGAGGTTACTTGCTTTCGCTAGAAGAAGGCTTTGTAGCATTTGAAAAATCTATAGAAGTGCAAAGTGTACATCCACAGAACACAGAAGTGAACGTAGGCAGACATCACGTCGGTCATTTAATGCAATGAATTGACACTAGAGTTTGCCCAGGTTCATTTCTTATCAAAATTCATACAGTGAAAATCTCCATAGTAAACCATCAAGCATCAGGCTTTTCCTCTTTTTGTGGGCCTTCTTGTTCTTCTCTTGTGGAGCCTTCCTGACCATCTCCTCTGACAAGTAGGCCCCAGAGACAACCACCTGACCCTGAGTCCAGCACAGGCTTTGTGGAAAGACACTTCACCCATCCTTCTCAGGACCTTCATGCAGTTTTTAGTGTTTCTGCTTTACACACATGGCATTCAAAAATCTCTAGCAGCCTTTTTTTTAAATCTAAAACTGACCACCATCCTGAAAGTAAAACGTATCTTGTCCTTCCTTAAGGGAACCTTTGGGAGTACAACAATTATATTCAAGAAGACACACATTGTCATCTGGACCTCTCCTGTGGTGAAAGCTGGTCCATTTGTTTCCACTCCCCTCCTGTCCAAAGTTTTCCATGTGTGCATGAGGCTTACTTCCTGTGAAGCCTTTTTTTAAGTCCATGCTTTACCTTTTGGCTTCTGTGCACAATATTTGACATCCTCAGTAGCCATGACAGACTAACTGGCCACTCTGGTCTCTGTAGGATCGGTCTATCTGAATTTCAGGATATTGTAACCACAAATTAAAATGTGATATATTATTGTAATATCCAGCCAGAGAACAAGACAAGATATCTTTTCAGCAGCAAGTTCTATATATGGATATAAGGGTACTTAGGTGACAATAGATGTCAGAGAGGCAAGTGCAGGTTAAAATAATGAATACAACCTGCAGTAGGAAGTTCTCGTATTAAGTTCACCAAAATACTATACTTGCCTCTATTTTCCTGGACAGCTCACTCCATTTCTGATCTGATCAAATAGACATATCCTCATTCATGTTTGGCAAAAAAGCTTTTATGTTTGAAATACCTATAGTGGTATCATAAGAATATTAACAGTAAATAAGTTTGGACAACTGAGGTACAGAGAATGAGAATTATGCTACATCTATGTAGGATCACCAAGGATCTTTAGTATGGTAACCACAGACAACTGTTGGCATGTGGTGTAGGGTGTAATTGAAGCTTTGTTAATAATTAGAGTAGTTTTACTGGAGTGCTTCCCTGCAGATTCTTGAGATTTTGTGGAGGTCATTCTTCGTACAATTACAACTACCATAAATACCTTTGGTTGTCTTTCTAACTCTCAAATTAGCAGCTGCTATTCCCTTTCTAAAATGACCTTGTCCACTCCAGAGATGCCAATACTTATAATAGCAACAGGGGTTAAATACTTGAAATGGTCTACGTTTGAATTTTTCCCTCTCAGTGACAAAGATTTCTCATCTAGCAAATTTGATTTTGCTATGATTTTTAGTCATTTCCAACACTTGCAATAGGTTGCCTTTCTGTTACCTCATTCACCAAAATTTGTTAAAAAGTTATATTTCACGAACATCCATTCAGAAAACTACTCTTAAAACCAACAATGACCATTTCATGCTTGTTACCAATGTAAATCACTTCTGGTCCAGAGCAACCTGACTCAATTCCTTCAGAATGGTCTGACAATTATAAAATAGGATTAATTACAGTAGGAAAGAATAAAAGCTGCAAAGGCTTGTCATTACTTATTTTTTTATAGGATGTGCAAGCTAAGTTCAAAATATGGACCCTATTACATACCAGATCTCTTAGTACGGAATAGTAATATTGTTACATGAATTTACATTTTCATTATAGGCATTATATTTAACAGGTCTCATTTTATAGATTATTCATATCACAGCTTTTGTTGAGTTTGACATTGTTTGATCTCTCCTACATTGAGAGCCATCTGCCCACATTATTATAAGCAGCAGGACAGCAGAAATTACCCATATTTTACTATTACAAATGGAAAATATTATGCATCCATGATGTCCTTAAACCATACCTATCTATTTCTGTTCTTCATAAAACCTAACATATCGAGCTTCAGTCTTCATTATGTTCAGATCAACTATTTTCTGGTTTTATTAGAAGTTCAGCTTTCTTTTTACCCAGGGATGTTGAAAAGTATATGAAGCTTACTATTTCATGTAAAACTAGGTTATGTAGTGGCTTGCTTTCACATGTAAAGTAGGTGAACAGATGGATTTCTGCTCTGTGATCTGAACTAGATTAAATTAGAACTATATTTAACTAGGTTAAATTATGTGGTTTTTAATAAGGTCATTTAGAACAAGAAAAAATATTAATAAAGGGATCATAAATTCCATCACAAAAAAAAATGTAATCAACAGGAAGTTTTATTTGAAGAAAAATAGTTAGAGCTTTTTAGCAATAAATTGGATTTCTTTTTCTAAGTAGTAATAAGAAAAGTTTAAGAACATACACCGTGCCCGATAAGCTGTCTTCTAATGTTGGAATTTTGTGTTACAAGATTAATTTCTTCCATTCATATCTCATATCATCTCTGTGACACAGAGGATTAGCAGCTGCTCACAAGCAGATGCTTGTATTTGCCACAGGTATTTCGGCCCACAGCCAGCAGTAGCCAGACAGGTGTTTTGTGGAAAATCTGTGTCCACATCACAGGAAGAGGCTGGTGTCCAATGACTGCCCAATAGCTGCTCCTCTCAGACAAAATCAGTATTAGAGCCACATCTGCTACTCCTCTTGTGTCCCAGTAGCTGCTGCATTTGAAACTCAACAACTTTTAAGCTAAAGCACTTTTTCTTGGTCAAATTCTTCAGCATTTTTTTCATGCATCATGGAGCTGATTTGTCACAATGCATGATGCATGAACTAAGTGATTCTGGCTAAACTCATGGCTCAATAACAGGATTTAAATAATTAGGTAAATTTATGTTTCATTAAATAGAGGTCAAAACATATTTCTTCATTTTTGTTCTGACTATGGATTTTGGTAGGGAGAATAATAAATATTGGCAGTCCATAAACAGTGATTTGTATAGTCCAAAGGCTTAAAGATTAATTTTTCACACTGCAGCAAGCAGTGAACAAGTAGACAACAACAGAATACAATCCTGAACAAAGTAAAATGCTTTGGTCCATGGCCAAATGTTTTTCGCATCATTTTGCTCTTTAAATGTGGTCAGAAAATCTTCCAAAATTAGTGTTACTATTCTCAAAATTTATTTAGATATGCAGCAGATATGCATAAACCAAGAACTTCAGATTACAAAGGTTTTTTTTATTATTATTATTTCTCCAAGAAAAAAATTCTAACCTACACAAACTCCATGATGAAATCTGATAAGATTGATGGGAACTTAAGACACTCACAGCAAAACACATGTGGGAAAGAGCAAAGCAGATAAGAATGTTCCCTCTTCTAAGGGAAAAATAGTTGACAAAGGAAACAAGCAATGCTGAAATACCTCCTAGGAGCAGGGTGAACTGTCTTGGTTGACTTAGAGGAGAGTTTAGCAAAAAAAACCAAAATCCTTAGAAAGAAGTTTTTATCTCACTTACAGACTTTCTCCAGTGGTGTTTTTGGGGGATTTCTCTGTGGCAAGGAAATTCTGCTTCCATTGGATGCTTGAAAACATCAAGAAGAAGAACAACACAGAATCCTTGGAGAAGAAGTATTTCTAATTCTGATAATATTTTTTTGATCCTATGGGGAGAAAAAGGGAGTATCTCCATTTGGATGAGTAGAAAAAAAGAAAGCTCTTAGGAAGAAGAGAGATAATCTTTGCTTCTTAATGCTTCAACTCAGTTCTTAAGCCAGAATTATTTTTATCAGAAAGGTGAGATGAAAAATCCCCAGTATGCCATGATTCATTTGATCTTGCTTATAAAAAAACTATCTAGGCACAGTTTAAATTTTTTTTTTTTGGCTGGATATTTTTATAAGGACCTTGAAAATCAGAGGTTTTAAAAGTGTTCTAAAGAAAATATATCTATGAAAACACTTTTGCTTGCCAGTCTTTCATATCTTTGCAATCTTTTTTCACCTAATCCAGAAAAGGCTAAGCAAGTCAAATTGATATCACAGTATTTTTTATCTTTAAACAGGATCTGAATGATCTGCTTCTGCAGACAATCAGATTTGAGGGATTCTAGTCAAATTTTTTAAGCTATTGCAAATATTCAAGAGGATTCCATAACTTTATTTACTTCACATTTTCTTGCATTTTTAAAAATATTTACCCTCTTACTATTTTAAATGGCCTTAAAATAAAAAACTATTCCACTGTCAGTAAACAAAGGCAATCCAAAATATCTGAATTCTCCCCTTTAAAGGAAAAATAAAAAAGACAATTTTTTTTTTCCCATTACTTTTTCTGTCTGTGTCTGGCAGCCTTTCTTGGGAGTTATATCTGCCAATCCTTGCTGCACTTAAACTGGTAGGATAAGGTGGTGGGTTTTATTGCACAAGCAGAACCCACTGTGTTATGAATCTATGGTAACACTGTACTTATCAAACAAGAAAAACTAAGTTGAATTGCACTGCCAAGTACTTTATGTGCTGACACTATTTTCATTTTTATCAAATTTTGTGAAAGAAGGAAGGGGGTTTGGATAGATCCTAGTAATGTATGTCACTTCTGAGTTCCAGAGGAGTGTAATCAAATCTGTAAGTGTTCTTGAGACTGATACACCTCCTCATCATCAAGCCTGTAATCTATATTAATGTTTCAGAGTATGGAGAAGGCCAGAAACAGCAAGATATAACATATAACATCGATCGTATGTCATTCCATATGTGTCTCAAATATTCCCACAGGCTTTAGTTAATATTTTTTAGGTTTGTGGCTTCATTTTTTATTCCATTTTCAACTAAGTTCAGAAAACCTCATGCATTTGCACTATCAGGAACAAGTGCTTTTTGATAATGACAGGGTTTAAAATTCTGTATCAGTGATGCACCAACTGAAAGCCTGTTCATTGCCATGGCCTGTAGATGCACAGGCCAGGGCCTATGAATTGCTCCTTTCTTTCCACCCTTTTCTAGATTGCCTGAAGCCTCTGGAAGAGAGTAGCAAGGAAGAAGCATTCCTACATACTGAAGAACATGATCAGTGAAAAAATCTTTGACAATTGGAGGGGAACAGTCTGCTAATAAATACAAGACTAGGTAGGATGTAGAAACCAAACTACAGTCCATCCTACAGACCTTGTGCACATTCAGATTAAGTGTGAAAAAATTAGCAAATTATCAAATAGGTGCTCATTTTCTGCAGTTGCCTTTTAGAGTTAGATTTCTCATAGCATGTTGCCAATTCATATGATACCACCTAAGCTCCACAGTAGTTCATTACAATATATAATAATGAGCTATGAACTCCTGCAGCTTGTTTTTGATGTGTGATACTGTACTGAATCAGAAATAATAGCTTGCAAGACTAAACAAAATGGAATTATATAGACAAATACAAGTAATTTTGAGACCACAATAAACGAAGAATATTAATAGAAGCATAAAAAAAAATTAGCAGGCATACCTGCCAAGAAATACGTGCTGAACTTTTATCATTTTACTTCGGCAAGGTATTTGGCATAGGAATGCTTAATGATAATCAGTGTTGGTTTCTGGTTTATGTTTAACCTCTGAATGTGCTAACCAGGAATGTAGGGGATCATTCTGATTTTGAAATACCACTGAGTAGTTATGTGGGAGGGACTGTACAGAGTTGCAGTCGTAAGGTAGAAAAATGATAGGGAGTAGATTTTGCTGTGGAACTTTCCTTTAAAGCCATCCTGGAATATTACTCATCTGTGCCATCACAAGCACAGCCTAAAACTGCCAATAATACTCAGTCAATGGAATTTTAACAGCAACAGAGAACTGTATATGATGGGCACAGTTTTAACTCATCCAGGCTCAGCTTAGCTCTATCCCCTTCTTCAGAACTGCTGTACAATGGGATTTTCCTTCTGGCATTGTCAAATCTGTTGTGCAGGGCATCATTGAAATGCTGCCGTTAAGCACTCTGTCACTGCAGGACAGGAATAAAGCCTCCCTTAGTCTTTATGTTTTAACAGATGTATAGTCTTGTTCTATTTCGTTCCTTTTACAAATCACAGGTTTCTCTAACTGAAGAAAATTACATTAATACTCACTGTTTACATACTTTTTTTGCTTACTGAAAATCAGCTGTCGTGTAAGAAGGTTTCCAATTAATAATACATTTGGAAGTAGCAAATTTGTCAGCTTTGCAAAACCAGCAGGGCTCCAAAATGTATAAAAGCTTTAGTTTGCTCAGATTCAACCTGGAATGCTGAAAAAAAAAAAAAAAAAAAAAAAAAAAAAAGATTCAAGAATAAGGTTCATTTCAGGACTTTCCAGTAATACCCCATTTATTTACCAGAAAAACCTAACAAATTTCCTCTTCAGAGTTGTTATGAAAGGTAGCTTGGTGGAAGATTTAAAGAGTAAAGGACTTTTATTTCTGTTCATTGTCTATATTACGATTGACACAGGAATGTGATATTAGACTCCTAGCACACCTCTTTCAGCTGAAACTTTCTTGTGGAACCCTCTGTGTTGTTTATATTTAAAATGGCATTTCAGCTTCCAGGACATTCTATGGTCAAGCCACTATCTACCAGTGCATTCTGATAATATTGTCTCTAAAATCAGATGACACATTGTGATTACTGGTTTCAAGGACTGGTTAAAACCCTCAAGGTTATACCCTCCTCGAATCTTTGAATTCCCAAATAGGAGAATTATTAAAAGAGCATGGTCAAGGTTAGTGGCCTCTAAAATTAGACCTCACAGCTGTGTTTTGACTTTGCTGTCCGTGTACGAACACAAAGATCACCAGTGCATTTTGACTTCTTCACAGTATATGAACAACCTCTTTTTCTTTTCAGGCGACCATACCACTCAGAATGTGGGAACTTCAAGGTAGAGTATTTGTATTTTACATATATTCCTGTATCAGTTCATGTTGCATGCTAACTGATAACACAGACATGTAAGGAATTCCGTTAGAAAGCTTTTTGGAGGCAGGTAACTCAAACAGTCCCCTAATTTCAGGTTTAGTTGACTTTTTTCCCAGCTTAATTTGTGTTAGATACCACCATAAAAGGACAACACATCCTATTGATGTGATAAAATAATACTTCTAGATGAACTGACTCTGAAAATCTAAAGAGATGAGTCATTCTTATCCTTGCTTATTTTTAATTTGAGCACTTACATGTCATTCTTCTGCTTTTACAGCAGTTTCACTTTCTAGGAGGACATACGGGTTGCTTTGAATTACAGTGACTTCTAATGACCCCGAAGTTATCTAGAAACTGAGGGACTGCTATACTGCATTTGCTTATTGCATCTGTGGTGCCCTCTCCAAGTCAAAATCCTGTATTTGGTGGTGCAGGCTGGTGATCTAGGACTGGGCTCAGGTAGCATTTGCTCAGCAAAGGGGGACAGCATGCCCTCCACAGAGAGCTGGGCACCTGCCCTGATGGCGGAGTCTACTTGAATCACTTCACACGCTTTGATATCCAGAGGGGCACTGTGATCAGTGAAAGTGAGTTTAAAATTTCAATTTTAAGAAAATAAAGTCAACAAATGCAACATTTTATAAACTTGTGGGATGAGAACAACCAAGTGATAGAGTTTTTACTTCCACAAAGTAAATAGACACTTTGTTCGCCATATGCTTATCTGAAACTGAGGCAGCTGAGACCACTATGCAGCTTTGGAAATGCTCTCCTCTCAAGGATAGTTAGCTTGAAGTCTGCAGCAGAGAGCAATCTAGACCATGCCCCTGAAACCCCTGTAAGAGCTAAACCATTTTGGTTACCTTAACACTTTGCTACTTCCCTTTTCCTAGAAACCACCCAGCAACTGTCCCCAGATTCCTTTATTCTGTGCCAAAGGGAAATAATGTGGTGAAACAAGATTTAGCAGGCTGGTTATATCTTTATTTAAATGTTAGAATTCAAATTTCAATTTCAGTATGTACTTTCCCTTGGATAGACTGGACTTTGCAGAGACTTTTGGACTGCAGACGTTTTAAAGATGTTTCAAAAGCAGGAATTCTGAGTCCAAATATGAGCATATATAAATATCTAGTAGGGAGTTTTTGTTTTCTTCCAAAGGTCAGTAACGTAAATAGTCATGTGAGAGAAGGAAGTGGTAAAAGGCACTAGACTGGAACTCCAGGCTGGGTTGAGCTCCTGGCTCTGTTTCAACTTGTGACTACAGGCAATTCTTATAGCATTTCAGTGCCTCAGCAGGCTGCTATTAATTAATGTCTGTGTCTGAGGTCTGTGTTAAGAGGGATGAGAGCAGGGAGTCACCTTTGTGAAGCATCAGCAGGGATGATTTCTGTGCCCAAGGCACATCTTTCAAAGTTGACATGGGTGTCTCAGCACAGCTCTCCACAGGCAGTCCAGGCAGTTACCTGCTTCCTGGGGCTGAGCTTCACTTCTTCTGTGCTCACTGCAGTTATAAAATTATCATTTCAGACTATGAGAATCAGTTGCAGGACTATGAAAATCAGTCATGGGGGGAAAGAAAAAGACCTCATAGTTCAAGAATGAGGGCATAGGGTTTTTTTTCTTCCAGAACATATGAATTCAATTTCAGAGAGAAATGAATCTCAGACTGTAAGCACATGAGGAAATATATGAGGAGTCAGAACAAAGGGCCTCTTAAATGATAATCAGTCATTCTATCAACCCATGACTGTAGCAAAATGTTTTTGTTGTAAAACAGTTGTCTGACACATGCTTGTAATCCTGCCAGAAAGAATATCCTACCTAAACAAAACAGAAAAAAGACAGGTTCCATTTCGATATACCCCTGATTTTTCATAGCTTTTGTTTAGTCCATGCAAATGCCTAGACAGTACCATTAAAGTAAACAAAAACACCACTAAAGTCTCTTTGTTTAAACAGAAATTGTTATACCACTGACACCACCAGCCACAGAGGCCACTGCAAACCCATTCAATCTGTAGCTTGGCACAGCAGAGGAAGGAACAGGGCTGCTCCAAGCCCTCAAATGGGGAACCTGATGAGGGGTTCCCTCTCCTTGGGCACTGCTGTTTAGGTTGGGCTCATTAGCCATGATTTGCAGGGCTGCAGAAGTGTCTGGTTAACTCAGTGCTAGTGGAGGCCCAGAGGGTTTCTGTGTGTGTGTAAGTTATGGGAAAGGAATTGAAAGGTCACTCACTACATGCTGGGAAGGACCTGGCAGTGACAGGAATGGAACCAGCCCAGACAGACCTTCAGCTCAGGAAAGACAAGTGTTGAGTAGCTACATTTCAAGCACCAGTGAAATTGCTAAGAAAAATCAAATTATTCCAGTGTAAGCTTAATGTATGCTTATGGCTATGCAAGTGGAACAGGAGTTGGTAATCTGGGACTTCCAGAACTATGGATGGGGGAAAACCAAACACCAAACCCTACAAATTATTTTTAAAGTTAAAGCTAATCTATCACTTGTGATAGCTCCCAATACTAAGACCTCATATGAATCCAAAAGCTCTTGTTCCAACTATATATCAAAACCACATAATGACTAGAATTTTGAAAAGTGAAAATTAGGAGGTTAACATGGAGTTAAATACTCATCCTAACACAGTCTTTTTAAGTCGTTATTATGTTTCCATTCTTTGTAGAGGAAATACAAACCAAACTGTTCTCACTAGCAATCATTCTTCAAAGTCAAGGAGGAAAAACATATATTCTGTTAGGTATACAATATAATTGGTCAGCATAATTTCATTTAATCAAAGTAACTCCCATAAGCATTAGTAGGTAAGAGGAGAAAGAGAATGAGGACCTTTGAACATATATTTTACATTATTTTTTATATTAAGTTCTTTATCTTATATTGGGATCCTTGTATAAAACAAAGATACGTAATTTAAGGTCAATCATCAACAATTTTACATGGGAGAGATAGAATGAAATGGGGATCCAATAACTTTTGAAGACTGTTTTAAGAATTTATTGAAAGCTATTTAAAAGAGCTCTCTGTTAGGGGGATAACATCTCAAAATACTTGGACTACATTGAAGCAAAAGAATTGAACCTTAACTAACTTGTTAGAATTCTTTGAAGATATTACTGCCATGATAGATAAAGGGAATTCTAATTTAATTAGGTTTTCAGAGGATACTTAGCATTGCTCCACATCAAAGATTACTGGATAAAAGGTATAGAACAAAGACTGAGAGCTAGAGTAGAATAAGAATTTTCTTCCAAAAAACAAAAGAGAGTGATATATAGCTATTTTTAAGGAAGAAAAGAGATTATAACATATGGAAGGGTTAGTTGAAGTATAAGTGCTAAACATTCTGAAATTTTTGAGGCATGTGTAGTTTGAATGAGACTTTTATAAATCAATGGGCACAGTTTCTGAAGGAGTATATCTACTTTGTCCCTCTCAACTATCACAAATTTACCTGCTTCATGCAATATGACAGATGTTTCCAAGTTGATTAAAAACTAATGGACTAGGGAAAATTACAGATTTCTTCCCATATTCCCTTTTCCTGACAATGATTAAATGGGAAAAGAAAGACTGATGTGAAGTCTCCATGGCCATAGTAGTCAAAAAGCATGGCCACAGCAACTATGGTTATCTAAAAGTTTATGAGAGCAGTTTGCAGGCTAATCTAAATTGGCACAAGAATTTTAAAACTCAGCAAAATTGTAAAGCATACAGAGCTATCAGACGAAAGCTGTGTGCTCACTGTCTGCACTGGCCTTTAAAACTACAGGCAAAGAGATTAGAGCCTTCCCAAGTTCAAAACTTAGAAGAAAGTGGGAAATGTTGCCATCACAACTACTTCATGCCAAGACTTTACGTAGTGCTAATGGAAAAAGTGCTGCAAATTAAAGACAAGTTCAGAATGAGTTAGGAGAGCAGAGTGAAAAAAGAAGGGAAGTGAGTTTCAGATAAACAAGGGCAGAAAGAAAATACTGGGCATATTGAGTCGGACAGGCTTTTCCGGTCCTTGTGCTGAACATTTCTTATGCTGCCTTCTCTGTTTTCTAGCTGTACAGTCCAGGTGAAAGGGCATGCTTTGCCCTTGTGGAGTTTTTTTTCATAAATATGAGAACTGTCACTACTCTAACCCTTTCCTAAAAAGTATGTTAGTGGTATCAGACTAGAAAACAGTAACATGAAATTCACCACTCGCAGCAGCCAGAGAGCCAAAGCTGGGGACTATATACCAGTTTTGGGGACTGTGCCTCCATCTTTGCACCTTGTTGCATGGTAAAGCAAAACACTATAAAGCCCCTTAGGGGATTACTTGCAATTTAAAATGGCACACATGTATCATAATTACGCTGTATTCCAATAGTATTAGCATACCATTTGCAGTAAGAAATCCTTTTGATCCTCTCCACAAAGTCAGATGTGTAGGTTTGTCTGACTGAAAGTCATTTTATTGAGTGACTTGATGGAGACAATCTCTCTTGGCTGGTGCAGTAATTGCAAAGGAAGAAAATCTTAGTAGCTATTCAGAATCCTGAAAATATTTTTGAGTTACATTCTTTATCTTAAGGATAAAGAATGTAATTTTCTACTTATTTTCAGCACATAGGCTACAATAACTTTGCAATCTAAATGCAGATACAGCTCTCAAACAGTGGGAATAGGAGTTAGGTTGATTAGTAAAGGGCAAATTATCAAAGGATCTGCAGCACCAAGGTTGCTGCCACTGCAGAGGGAGCCTTGTGTGTGCCACAGAATGGACTACACTTGGATGGTTGCCCTCCTAGCTGCTGCAGGCACAAATACCCATTTTCATCAGCTAATGAAGGAGAAGTTGGCTGCCATAGACACCCGTTACTAGAGTTCAGGCTGCAGCACAGGAAATGCAGTCATGTTCAAGCCTTTTCCTCTGTTTAAGTCCACATGTTCGGTGCCCTGTATTGTTTGCTGTATTCTCACTACCAACTGTAATCACTTCGATGTTCTTTGGGGGTCCCCCCACTGGCCTTTTCTTATTTGCCTGAAGAGAATTATCCTGAACAAAATTCACCACAGAGAGAAAATTGACAACCAAAACAACGCACAAAGAGAAAATTAAGAACTAAAATGGCATAACCAATCTGCAACCTTGCCTACAGGGCTCAAAGAATCGCTGGAGAGAGGGCAGAGGGCCAAGAGGCTAGCAGGGTGGTCTAACAAAGGACCAAAACTGCAACATAAGTTTAGGGTAACAAAGTCTTGTGCAAATGAGCCTTTTCCTGAGCAGTACAGAACCTCAGAGTCACAGCTCCTAGCGCTCATCCTAACCCTGACATTACAAGCTGGAGCAGTTGCTTTGATCAACCATTTGTGCTAACATTGTTTGCAGTGGCATAAATAAGGAGCACTTCTATTTTGGTCAGAGAAGTTTAGCCCAGAATAAAACTGCAGTGACATCAAGATGAGACCACAAGGATCACAGTCTGCCAGTTTATGGAATAGTTATGATTCCACATAGACAATGTTTCCTGGGAAGAGGAGTTTTCTATAATTCATTACTAAATTTTAAATCCTCAGAAGAGTGACACTAAATCCACTTTCTTTATTGTTAGCTCAAGGTCAGCTTTGCTGAGTGTTTATCCTCTAGAATACCCTCACAGACCAGGCTGGGCAAAACAGGTGGTAAATATGCCAGAAAAACATCATGTGCACCCTCAGCTTCCAAAAATGCACAGTTTAGTGGTTGCATTCACAACAGCCCCAGCATGAGGAAGCTTTTCTGACTCTCTGTTTCTATACATCACCGTTAATGAAGTGCCTAAGATTAAGTTGATGGCTCTGCCGGTGGTTTTCTCTGGAAGAGGAACAACCCTTTGCCATAGACTGACATCAAGGGATGTAGGATTCCCAGGCAAACAGATTCCAGGCTGCCTAAATGGGCAGCACAAGGCCCAGGTGGAAACCAGAGCTCAGGTCCAGCACAGGTTTCAAAAGTCAGGTGAACACTAAAGGCTTTGCATTGCACCAAGATCTGCTAACACAGAGGGCATCCAGGAAACCATGGCTGACATAAATGCAGATTTGGGAATTTTTCATTAGCAGGATGGTGATTGCAAGCTTTAGGGCTGTATTACTAATGATAATAGGGTGAGGAAGTCACTGTAACATGTTATAAACAAGTCTTCATATTGCAGTAATTCTCCCATGAACCGAAACTCTTTTTAAGGAACATCATTGTTCCATATCATTCCTGGTGTTTTCTAAAAGTGTTCAGAGGAAATGACTGGCTTTCTGAGTGCCAGATCCCAGGGTATAGAAACAATGGGGGCCATATTAAAATAAAAATTAAAAGTAAAAAAAAGAAGTAACATTTTCAGGCAGCCTTCTGACTTGCTACAAAAAACCCCTTCAACCCTCCTGTTGTTCCTCACTAGCAACTGGGATTTGTAATACCAGTAAAGTCAGGGGTTTTCAGACAAAAGTTCATTGCTGTTTTCAAAGAAAATACTCACTGTATTCAGATCAGCCTTCTCACTTAGTT
Source organism: Chaetops frenatus (assembly GCA_013400775.1). Taxonomy (NCBI): domain Eukaryota; kingdom Metazoa; phylum Chordata; class Aves; order Passeriformes; family Picathartidae; genus Chaetops; species Chaetops frenatus. Next base: position 70,081 of record VZTR01001750.1, read on the forward strand.
TTCTGCACTCTCTCCTCCTTGTTTCAAGCAGATTTCTAGGTAGAGCCCTTTCCTGACCTTTCAGGTTATTCCTAGATTTTTCTTTCAAGGAGTGGGTGGCATTTCAGTTGGCTGCGCTCACTTGCTCAGACACAACAAAGGAAAATAAAAATAACCAGCTGAAAAACTGAAGTTGCTGGAATGTGTAATACTCAGCATTAAAATGGCACAAAGTGCCTGCCTATTTTTAGCTCTTGTTTTGAGAAAGAGTGAGACACACTTTAGGCACTAGATACAATGGATCACCCAGGAAAACTCGTGGCTTTGCATTCTGCATGTGAAAGACTTTTTGTTTGTTGCAATACCAGTAATTTCCCAGGAAAATGAGGTTTCATTCAGCATTTTGTTTATCTCTTTTATGCTAGCAAATGCCAGATTTGACATGCCAGTTTGATTGCTAAGTAAAGACTTGGATGACTAGATCAAACTCTCTTTGCTGTAATTCAGATTTATCCACATATCTTCATCATTAAATCTTTGCTGAGACATGCATGCTTAGCATGATAATACAAGAAATGTGTTTTCATGTATTAAAAGACCTGTGGTATCTCATTCATCAAATGATAAAACTTTGAGGAGGACAAAACACTCCCAATTTACCTGTACCTGTATTTTTAATGTGCTTCTTTGTCCTTATTTGAGGCATGCTGAACTATATTTAATAAATTATGAGTTTCTCTCTTTCTTTCAGTGTTTCACCTAATTTTTTGTCTTGTTTTCCAGTTCAGTAGAAGGTAGGAAAGAATGAAATGTCAGAGAGCAAAACAACTGGAGAGAAATAATGAAACTGTTGCTTGCAAGAAATAGAAGAAAGCTACGCTGCACATAACATGTAGAAGACTTACACAAAAAGACAGCATTTTAGTAGCAGCCCAGAGATTTTTGATGCTGTGTTTAAAAGTAAGCCAAACCTTACTATGCACCATGTGAATCGACAGCAGAGAGTAAATGAAAGTACTTTAAAAAGTAAGCAAATAAGAGTTAATAAAAACTCATTCTTTGAACTGAGGACCACAAGAAACTCCCTGTAAGGTCAGAAGGTCAGTTCTGTGGTCCATCTAGCTCAATCCTCTGTCTCTGACAGCAGCAATAGGAGATGCTGGTTAGGAAGAGCACCTGAGCTGAGCCATTCTCTGGAAGCTCTTCTCCTCGTACTCCCCAATACCCCCAGTTCCTGAAGTAGAGGCCAAGAGGGCACATTTCTGTCTTTTCCCTTCAGCATGTCCCCATATGGTACTCACTTTGGAAAAAAGAGCTACAGAATGTCTATGCTTTTTGAATCTGAAACCTGTAATCAAAACAATTAAGGTAGGATCAAAAGTGGGGGAAAAGTGCAGTAGAAGAATGAAGGGGAAAAGATCGGAAAGATTCTGAAGTGATTCAGCAGAGCACAGCCACTGGAAAAAAAAAAAAGAAAAAGAAATTCTGAACTGAAGCCAAATAATAAACACAGTCCTGTGGATCCATTAAGGTACATTAATGCTGCCACTTTCCCATCTGTTCCCTTAAGTTCCAAACCAAAAACAAGTCATCTACAGTCTTGGCTCCCTTATTGTGTGAAACATTCGTCCATTAAATTAATCTGGAGAAAAGGTATCTATTTCATCCCTGGTGGGACTTTGCTTTGTTTTAATAGGGTTGCATACCATGGATGGTAGCCCACTGAGGGCACAGATAAAAAACATGTGAATAAAAAAAATAACAAATTAAACAAAAAACTAATGGCTACATGCTATTTTTTTCCTCTAACAGAAATGCCTTTGGAATAGTTGCAACTTTCTTCTGTTGTTTTGAGAAGGCTAGCAATTTACACTTAAAAATTGGCACACTAACCCTGGGAATCCTTATTTTTCCATCAACAATGTACAATGACAACATTTAGTGGGAAATTTGCATGTCCTTAAACTCTGATATAACTTTCAACTATGAAACAAAACTCCTTGTACCAGTATCACGGAGGGGAAAAGCTCATGCTTGACCTTGTTAAGCAAAAAAATACAAAATGTTCTTTGCAATCTCTTTAGCCAGTAATTCCCAGATCCTTTGTATTGCAAAATTCCCTTCTGTCGCCCCATGATTAAGACAGCTCATTTAGCTCACTAAGGTGATGCAACCACTCCCTTGCAGAAGTGACAAAATATATTTCTAGTGCTTCTAAAACATATCTAAGTTCATAGTGTTCAATACCATGACTGTTGATATGTTTAGCAAAGTTGTGTTCATTGATGTGTTTCCACTTTGGGCTAATCTGAATGATTTAATAACCGTTAGGTGGAAAGCCCTCTAGTCTCCTTAGATACCCCACCAAAATTGGCTCACAGTCCCTGCAGAGAATAAATCTCTAACTAGCCACTTCCAGGGAAGAAGTGCCATTTCTGTAGCTCACATGGTATGCTCTCCCTGTCTCCTGTTGTGGTTCTCTTTCTATGGCTGATTAAATGTATTATCTTTCTACTTTTTCCTTTACAAAAGTACTTCCAAAACTGTTGATTAATTAAGCTGCAACCTCACATGGGATAGGGCACAGGACTGTGAGTCAGGCAGTTCCCTCTATAGTTGTCTGTTACCCAGCACTTTCCTGCAAAACACAATTACAGAATCACAGAATAACAGAATTAATTAGGTTGGAAAAAGCCTCTGAGATCATCAAGTCCAACCTATGACCAAACATCAGCATGTCAACGGGACCATGGCACTGAGTGCCACATCCAATCTTTTCTTAAACACTTCCATGGACAGTGACTCCATCACATCCCTGGGCAGCCCATTCCAAAGTCTAATCACCCTTTCTGTGAAGAATTTCTCCCTAATGTCAAACCTAAACCTCCCCTGGCACAGCTCAAGACTATGCCCCCTTGTCCTACCCCTAGTTGCCTGGGAGAAAAAGCTGATCCCCACAGGGCTACAACCTACTTCAGATAGCTGTGTCATGAAGGAGTGTTCTAAGAGTACTTAAAGGATCATTGGAAAAGTTATCAATAAAAACAGGTTTAACTTATAACAACAGCACGACAAAGTTTGTTGGTTGGTTCACTCTGCTGCTTACTCCACTATGCTATTTATAGGGCTATGTGAGAGTAGACTTTAGTCATAAAAATATGTTTCAACCTGGCCACACTTGGGGTTGGAAAGCTTCCTTGGAAGCTTGAAAAGTCCTTCCAGCCCTTCTCATGGATGGGCATCATACTGGCCAACTTCCAGTCATCAGGGGCCTCCTGATTTAGCCAGGACTGATGATAACTGATGGAAAGCAGTTTAGCAAGCTCTCCTGCCACCCTAGGATGGATCCTGCCTGACCCCATAGACTTGTGAGCATCTAAGTGGCACAGCAGGTCACTTAACTACCTCCTCTTGGATGTCAGGGGATCCATTCTACTCCCCAGCCCTGTCTACCAGCTCAGGAGGCCAGCTGCCCTGAGAATAACCAGTCTTACTGTAGAAGAGGGAGGCAAAGAAGGCATTAAGTACTTCAATCTTTTCCTCATCTTTGGTAACTATGTTCCACCCACGTCCAATAAAGAATAGAGATTTCCATTGCACTTTCTTTTTGTTATTAATGTATTTATAAAAATTCTTTTTATTATCCTTTACAGAAGTGCTCCTATTCAGTTCTAACTGAGATTTTGCCTCTAATTTTCTTTCTGCNCCCTGAGAATAACCAGTCTTACTGTAGAAGAGGGAGGCAAAGAAGGCATTAAGTACTTCAATCTTTTCCTCATCTTTGGTAACTATGTTCCACCCACGTCCAATAAAGAATAGAGATTTCCATTGCACTTTCTTTTTGTTATTAATGTATTTATAAAAATTCTTTTTATTATCCTTTACAGAAGTGCTCCTATTCAGTTCTAACTGAGATTTTGCCTCTAATTTTCTTTCTGCATGACCTAATGACATCCTTAAACATTTCCTGAGTTGCCTGCCACTTTTTCCAAACATAATACATCCACTTTTTTTCCAGAGTTCTTGTGAAAAGCTCCCTCCTCCACCAGGCCTGTCTTCTTTCCTGCCAGCTAATGTTTCAATGTCTTTATTCCTAAAACACAGAGTGTTCATACAAGGGATTATGAAGATACCCACAGGTATCTTTAAGTTAGTAATACTATAAAGTGAATGCATTCCTTTGATGATACTGATGCCTTGAGAGGCTACCTAGAACAGAAGTTAGACAGAGTTAAAAGAGTAAAGTAGGTATTTATTGAAAGGCCTTCACAGGGTACACCCTGGGCAGCACAAGACCCTGGCTGAGGCTACACCCAAGATGGACAACCAACACGTGTTTTTCAGACAGATATAGGTTTGGTCCATCTGCATATCAGAAACCAATTGTCCAAACACAGCTTCAGGTAGTGCAGTCTCATTCTCCACTTCGGCCCCCCCTCTCTTCCCTGCTGTTCTCTGTTGTTTACATTTTTGGGCTTGGAAAAACAGGCTGTCCTTGAAGCTAGGGCCTAGAGAGAAGTTGTTTCATCTGAATAAAATGGCAGGACAGTAGCTGACAGGCTATGGAGTTTTAGAGTTATACAGTAAAGCAGTACTGACCTAGAAAATAAAAAAGTTAAAACTTGAGCCATCAATATGATTTACAAATGAAAATATATTTACATTAATAAAGGTGCCATCCAGTGCTTTTCTGCTGTATATTAAATGTATTTAGACATCTTTAATCTGTTTTATGTTAAATGTAAAAATATCCTCCTCCTACTGTTCATAAATTATACAATTAAGGTTTAAATTTGTGACAAACTTCCATGTAAATTACAGTATTAAATTCACTTATAGAGATTTTCATTGAGTTTATTTGTGCTTCCCCTTCCTTACTGGAAATATCTAGACCTGCTGTAAATCAACAGACATCAATTTACTTTTGCAGCAGATCTAAATTTGAAGTCATTGACTTGTAATAATACCTTTATCAAAACAGCAAAATCCCTTTGAATCCAACTAACTTCATCCTGCAATAACTTAGCTACCACAGGTATTGCAGGGAAGTTCTGAGATATCATGCCTGCGTGACCAATACAAGAATAAGATTTCCTCTGACACCCTTAATAACTATTTCCGTGGTGATATGGCAGTACTATGAAGAAATTAGCAGATAAGAAGAGTACTTTCTTCACTTTTGCATAGCAAAGCCAAAAGTAAATTTAGCAACTTCAGGAATTCAAGTCACTAAGCCATGGAATGTAAAAGAAGGATGAAGGTGTAAGCCATGCTTTTTTGAAATACATCCCTCTTCTCTAGATGGGAAGGAGAATTTGAGGTTTTACCTCTTGGATGCAGATGTAGCAAATCTAGTTAATAGTGCTATTAGACTCTGTAATTTTAAAAAATGCAGCTCTTGATTTTAAAAAGGAGTAGAATGCAATCAAAACAAGATAGCTGATATTGACATGTCTGGTTGTGTGCTTGATGAACCTCAGTGGTTCCAGATAACACCTTTCTACCTCGCTTCTTCAAGTTTTACTCATATCCCTCAGAACATAGCTCAAAGAATGGTTTAATTAACAGAGCAGTCCTCTGGTGAATATCTAGCTCAGGACAGCTTTCAAATACGCCAGCAGAGCTGTGGGCTACTGTTACAGCCTGGGAAACAGGCTCAGTTATGAAATGGCAAAATGGAAGAAATCCCTGGCATGGTTATGGGGAAATACCCACTGTACCTTACATAAAGCCATCCCTAGAAAATGTTGTAGTTTCAGGGTTAAAAATTCTACAAAAATGCTGAATGTGAAGTCATTTATGACGGTAAAAAGAAAGGGGCAACAGTCTTTTTCTTGTGTTTGGATATACTACCAAAGTTCTGCTATAAGGACAAATCATTACTAACTTCATAAATTGCATTTGCCTTTTGTAGCCTTTAAAAAAAACAGGGAATACCTTTCTTAAATGTAAAAACAGTGGTTAAAGGTGGAGGGTGGGGAGGTGTAATGTGGATATATACACATATCCTAAACAAATACATATATGTACCTATACATACAGCTTCTTAGGAGTTTGACTGGCCCCTGGAAAATAGTACTTTTTTAAGGAACAAGTTATTAATATCTGCATGGTTTGCTTTTTATATAAAACCTATATTCCCATTTCATTTTTCATTACTACCCTATTTGTACAATATGGAATATATAAATATTTCTAAATAAGTAAAATCTAAATATGAGGACTCAGTATCTCTGTACTAAATTCAAATACCTAACCCAGTTCTGCTGTTTCAGAGGTATCAGGACACAGACACATGCACTGAAAATGCTCATTGCTGTCTATCCCCGATCATTTTGCCCATTCCATGCTGCAGAAAGCAATTCCCAGTTTCAGCTTGTGCTTAGAGGAACATTTCAAAGAAGCAACCAGCCCCTCCCAATGCTACTTTTCTTAACTTAACCACATCACCACTCCTTCATGTAATTTTAACTTACTGCCTCAGAACAAAAAAAAAAAAAAAAAAAAAAAAAAAAAAAAAAAGACCAACA
>VZTR01001750.1:76596-137431 GCA_013400775.1 Chaetops frenatus
AGGCCAGACCACAGCATTCAGCTGTGCATGTCAGCTGTCCCAGCTGAAGTGGTTAGATCAACATGTCATGAAGGAGCATAAACCTCATGGATGAATGAAAGGATATGAGCTTTTTCTCAAAGTAAACCTCCAGAAAGCCCTATTGTGGCAGACAGATTAAGGAAGTTTCCTTTTCTGTACATAACTAACATGGGAATAATACATGAGTAGTTTCATCTGGGCTAAGGAGAAACAACTTTTGAACTCCTAGAAAATAAATGAGGCTCATTGCTAAGCAAGAAGCTACACAAAGTTGCCTAAAGACAATTTTTTCTATGCTTTAGTATTGTTTTTAGGATGAAAGAATGCATAATAAAGCAATGAAAAAAAGACCATGCTAAACTTCACCAAAATGTGATGTATATTTAAATTGAGACTGCAACTGAAAAATGTGAGGCTATATTTAACACAGATGAATGTTTTGTTTCATACTTTAATTACTAACCTTTGCAAAACCACCAGTTGCCATAATACCTGATTTATATTCTCTTTGTTTAAATAGCCTTGTTAATTAACCTGTTTTTAAAGGACAAGCAACAGTTTTTTTGATGTTGTTTCTGTTCTCAGTTTGAAAAGACAAAGCAGAATAACAAAGATTTTTCTCTAATTTTTTTTTTATTTTTTGTCTTACGACCTTTTCAGTGTTACAAAAGCAGCAGATCTCACCCATCCCCTCACATTCCCACCTGCCCACATCAAGGCACACAAACACCTCTCCTTTATAGTAGAAAAAAGGACTCTAATCCTTCCAGCATCACCAGAATATAATGTTCAGAGGCTAAACCAAGATTAAAAATTATCCTTCATAATACATAAAATTATCTGAAAGGAAATAGACCTCAAGCTACAGTGAAAATTCTCCTGACACAAAGTCAGACCCTTCCCAGACACTTTATTCATGTGAATTGGTACTGAGCAGTAGAAGATGCACACACCACTGTCCTTGGTTTATATGCAGTGTTGTGTCACTCCTTGCTCTCAGACTGTCCAGGTGCCTTTTAGCTGACTCTTTGGTGTGATGGGGCTTTCTGCTCCCCATCCCTCAAATGTCTTTTCATTCAAATGACAAATTAGAGAGAAGTAAGAGATACCTTTTCTTTTTTTTTTTTTCTTTTTTTTTTCCCCCAAAAAGATGAAGAAATACAGTGGTTCTGGTTTTGGTTACTTTCACACAGACAGATACAAAATTTATTGCAAGAGAGATGAGGAAATTTAGACATAGTGCTGGGATGACATTTTTCTGCGTATTACTCATTTTCCCTTGATTTAATCAGTGAAAAATGCTGTACTTTACACAGCTTCCTTATAAAACTTAATTTAACCCAAGTTGAAATTAAACCGGTCCAAAATGAACTCCAGAGTTTTGCTAATTTTGTCTAACTTTATCCTGGGTAACTCAAGCTGGAAACGAGTAATGAAATTCAATACTCAGAAATTTTTGAGTGATTTGTAGTTTAAAGGGGAATCTTCCCCATTCCAGGGCTCTGTGGGTCTACTCTTATAATCTAATGGTGAATGCTCCCACTATGTCAGGACAAGAACCCCTATCTGATAAATCCCATTCTTTTAAGTAACAACACCCCCTTCAACTTGAGTGGAAAAGGCTGCTTAAAATCTGTTTGAAGGCATTATAGTTCCTTTCCAAGCAATAGACATTAAATGTGCTATGCAAAAGTTGCCCATCATCTTGCCACCAAAATTATTATTAATTCAATGTTAATACAAAATTGGTATTAGTAACAACGACAGTTTCTTTTTATTTCAGTAAACTTGACCTACTGACTTTCTGTGTATTTCTTGTGTATGGCTCTCACAGAAATTCCTCAACAGAGTTGAAGGCTTGATCATACAAGCATATGGCCACTAACTTATGTTTCTGATGCATCAAGTTAGTAAAGATTTCTCACTCCTAGTTCTCCAAGTTCAGGCCCACTAATCCTTATACAATTATTTTTTATTAATTATTTTGCCAAATGTGTGAAAGTGCAAAGCACTCCCCTTGATGCAAGCACAACACAAAATTTGAAAGCACAAGCCCATTACCTATGAAACCCAAGGCAGCTGTTCATGGGATCATGGGCTGGAGACTGCCCCACAGACTCTTCTCTTGCTGCATCTTCCCTTTATTGCTTGCATCCTCACAATATTTTTTCTCACAAAATTGGCATTTCCATAGTATTTGAAAGGTTTAGGAAGCTATTAACTATCTGAAAAAATTATTAGAACTGCCACAGTCCTGAGTATTTCACAATCTATTATTCAAGGGAATCTCGGAGAAACACCAACATGTAGGATTAAAATGCTTTTCTACTTGCTTGTTTATAGACCAGGAATACAGTTTCTCCACTGGGAACAGAATTGCACAGCTAGAACTGAAGGAGGAGTCCAGCTCACGTTGTCTCATACACTTTTCTTATGGCTGTCTCACTAGCCCAGTTAAAACTCCGTTTAAAGCTTGATGTGTATGCCTAGTTGATTTAGCATGTTTTTGGGGTTCCAGTAATACGCAGATGTCTAACCCCAAAAGCCATTAGGCGTATAAACATTTTTAGCTCTTGGCTTGATAGATGTCTTTTGGCTGGTTAGTTTTCAAAATATCTATTTGTACTTCTGCCAAATAGCCTGACATTTCCATACAAGCCTCCAGTTTGTGCAACAGCACTTTATAAATCTTCAAATAAAATCTTCCATGTTTATTTTTCTTAGAGAGAAAATCCCATTTAATAAGTATGGGCCTCCTCTCTTTATATGTATTTTTCTATTGAAATGATATCTTTACACTTCCTAAGTAATTTTGGTGTTTGAGGTTTTTTATTATGAAAAGAGAAAATAAAAATAAAATTAAAAAGATATTGCATTTCTACTGTGGGCTTTATCTACACAGAGCTTAAAGTACATAAACACCACTTTTTGGCTGATGGTACTGCAAAAAGTACTGGTGTTATGATAGAAAGGAGAGAAAAGTGGCTTTCCTGGAGTTAAGCCAATATTTTTTCAGCACCCTGATCTCCTAAAGGACACCCACTCCCTTTGTGATAGTGTTTGGTGCCTTCCACTATGTGTGCTTTTCCAGGTGTTTAATTTCTTGAAGTAAATTGTGAAGAACATCCTTAAAGGGTGTCAGCAAATATTTTTTAACATATATTTATCAATTTTTTTCTCTCATATCTGTTTGGTATATGCATTTTGGCTGCTTAATATTTGCATTTGTGCCAAATATAAATTTCTATTTAAATTTACTCCCCCTCATCAGAGAAAGGGATTTCTCACCTTCTGGTCCAGGAAGGAGAATGTAAAACCAGGACAGGAAGGGAAAATAATGACATTGTCTGTAGCATCCCTGGTCATCCAGCAGCCAGGTAGCAGCAGCCTGGCATTCAGTCAATGCTCCACAGAGCTGAGATATGAGATCTATGAAGGTCTCTGTCCTAATTTTTCAGGCCCTTTCCTGAATATCCCAGTAATCACAGAACACTGGTCATTGCATTCACCCCAGCCATCACTGGTGGCACCATGGCATATGGTCCCAGTGCCATGGGGATTGCAGGTGGTGATTCCAGAGACAGCTCAGAGCCTCCTCCTTCATTTCTATCATCTGTACATGGCTGCACAGCGGCTCCCAGAAGGCCTCCATGCTGCCATGTAAGCAGTTGTGATTTTATCCTGGGCAACCTGGCCTTAAAATACTTAATCCAGGATATCTCAACAGCAGGCTTAGAGGCTCTGTACATTCAAATATTTATGCTTCCTGGGTGAGTCTGGCAAGAAAAGCTGCCAAGTGTACCTTTATCAGTGTCCCATGCTGGCTAATTTAAAATTAACTTGGGCACTGCCTACATGAGTCGCAGCAACGTGTTTGACCGAAACCACTGTGTCTCTCCAGGCAGGATACCCAGGTCAGGGGGAAGGTGGAGGTGAGAAGATCATTTTATGATTAAAAACCTGAGCTACCTCACCAGCTGGAGAGACTGACAGTGTAATTTATCTAGGTAGCTGTATAGTTGTGCTGGAGGGAGTGCTCTCACTCAAGGGAGATGCAAAACAGGGGACCAACAAGCATTTTGCAGACAACCTGCACTCAGGATGCCGCTGGCAGCTGTGGCAAAGGTGCACCGAGGCTGGTGTTTCACACCTGTGCTCACAAAGTGCTCAGAGACCTGTGGCCCAATGAGTAAAATTAGGGACACACTTCACATGATTTCATAGGCAGGACAGTAGTTTTCAGGAATTGGCATTTATCAGAAACTTTTCTTTAAAAAAAATAAAAAAAATAAAAAAAAAAAAATAAAAAAAACCACACAACCAAACACTGAAGAAGTGGGTGAGGAAAAAAAAGGGATTTGCAAATTTTTTCACTTTGTCCTACAGAGTTTTCTCTGAGTGTTATTCCAGAACTGGACCCTGATTTTTTTTCTTGATTGTTTCCTTTTGAGTGAAAAGCATTTAATTAAAGTACAGAGATGAAGTTAAATCATAAAAAAAAATCAAGCATCTTGGTGTGTATTTCTTTACAGGATTGCTCCAGATAAACACACACTGTTGTAACAATAATTCACTTATTTTCCAGTGCCTTTCTCATTATGTACACAGCCATATCAGGCAAAATGAAAGCTTAATCTGTTTTCAGGAGACAGCAAGTGCAGTTCCCTGCCATAGAAATGATCCGGCATGTAGGAAATCACAGCTCCCGCTGCTTGGTGATTCAATCGGAGCAGAGCCCACTCGGTTTCCACATCCCTTGCAAGACTCCCAGCTCCACCAAACCATGTGCTGTGTTTGAGCAGCGCTCTCCACTCGGCACAAGCAGCAGATCGTTGCACTTAGACGGGACTTAATTCAGGAGCAGGAGGAGTAGTACGAATTTGCTGTTAAAAGGAAAAAAAAAAAAANGAAGTTTTCGGGGAAGAGGTGCTCGGGGAGGAAGTGTTCCGCGCAGGATTGCCGGCTTATCTCAGGTTTCTCGTTTCCTAGGAACGTAGTAACTTCCCCGTGGGTTGTTTTGTGGGCGGTGTTTTTGAATATATGCTAATTCCGCTTTGCTGACAGGGAGAGGAGCCGTGTCTCGGTGCCACAGCTCTCCTGACAGCCGGCAGCGGCGAGCGGCCGCCGTCGGGCCAGGCCATGGGCCGGTGCTTGTGACAGGGTCACTCGCCCTCCCGCCGGGTCGCGCCTGTCACCGGCAGCGGGGCCGACATGTGCCTATGACCATGGAGATGAAGGACTCGGGCAGCGTGGTGCTGACAGCCTACCATCCCCACAGCCCGGCCAGGATCCCGGGCATGGAGCAGAGCTTTGTACAGGATATCCCCCCCAGCCATTCGCCCACCAGCAGGTAAAGCCTGAGGGATGCGGAGCGGTGCCGTGCCCTGGTGTTTTGCCAGTGTTGGACGTGTGTTGTGCTGGCTGTGTGTCAGCCTGGCAGCGTTTGCCGAGCGCTCGGACACTTCACAGCACTTTACTCTCGCACACTTCTTGCCTCTGCCGGGGAAGTGATTCAGCCCAGGGGTGCGGGTTAGGGTTGGGAGGGGGAAACACGAGTGCTTGTTTTAAATCTCGTGAGTCGACAGATCAGATCAGTTTCCTGCCCAGGATACTCAACAGGACAATCCCTGCGAAAAAAAAAGGCACGTGAATCAGGCTTCTGGTCAGGTCGTTTAGGACTGTATTGCCAAAAAGTGAGGTGGCGGGACTGGCTGAGCTTGGCGCTCAGAAAGTTGATTCTGGCTTTGGTTTAGAGGATTATTTAATTCCTTCTCCTTTCACTCACCAGGTCAGAACCAATCCTTGTGCTTTCTTTTTTCTGTGAAATTGAGGTTGCTGGTTTGCACACAATGGGAGACTGCATCTTTAAAGACTTAGTCTAAATAAGAAAATTTATTTGTGTTGCAGGAAACTAAGTATTGTCTTAATTAATGCAGTCGTGTGTATATTTACCTTCCTGCCTTGTAAGAATGCATGCATTTGCACAGTTCAAAACCAAGCAGTTTGAGCAGTTTTACTATTTGAGAAAATCTGACCTTTCTCCTAAACATACATATCTGAGTTTTGTAATTTTCTCCAAAAGAAATGGTATAAAAATTCATACTGTAAAAAGTTGAAGAAAGCAGGAAATCTTGCTTTATGGCTTCACTGAAAAAATAAGAATTAAAGTCTAAGGAAACAGCAGATGACATTATCCCCACGAATTAAGTCTGTGTCTTCTCTTAACAAAAATAATGATATTTACTTCATATTGTTTATTTATAGCCCAATAGCTATTTTGTTTTCAATGTCGTTATTTAGATTAGCTGCATCTTCCTGTTCTTTGTGTTTCCCTGGCTGTCTCATAAAGATAACTCCTTTGTTCTGGTAAACTGCTGTTTGAGGGCAGTACCAAAATACACAATTACATGTTGAGAAAAGAAACGGAGTCTGGGCTTTTAGACGCAGTAAGAATGGCATTTGCTACTCAAAACAGAGAGCAGTGGTTTGGCATTGGGTTACAGGGAAGCATGCAGTTTTTTCCCTGTGCTCTTCCCTTACGAAGAGCACTAAACTCAATCTCCCTTTAAGTTTGTGAGCAACAGAAACGTGGTGTTTTGGTGTTTTTCTTGTAGATGTGCTAATTGTTTTAAAAGGCACTTGAAACTTAAGCTCAGAGTGTATGAGGGTTTAAATCAAACACATAAATCACGTGTGTATCACCTACAAAAAGCAGAAGTGCCAATTACACTTCCTGAAAGAAAAAAACTAAAGCGGATCCTGACATTTTGATGAGGAACATATTTTGGAAGCTTCTGCCATAAGGCAAAGCCATGTATCTCTCTCTGTGTGTCTACGTATCCATAAGATTTTGGTGCTGTCTCCCCTTTCTTGTCCTCAGCTTCCTGCAGCTGTCTAATAGCAATAGCCAAATTCTGCCATATGGGCCGTCAGTGGCTGTCTGAGTTTCCAAAGCCTGTTCAAGAGAGGGATTTTATTAACCCAGCATGAAGTCCTCTGGAATGCAAAACCCATGGAGGCAAATGCACTGAGTGTTTTAGCAAATGGTAAAATAGGCTATGGCTTAATCCCTACTTCATCTTCTAAGAACTCTTTCCTGGACTGCATTTTCTGTATAGTTTCCTCTGCCGCCATCCTAATGCAAGAAGGCTTATTATAGATTCTGTCTGGTGTTCCTTGATCCCTAGGGCAGCTACCCACATTATGACATACTAACTCCTTAACTCTGCAGGAAAATGATTCAAAAAAAGCATGAAAAGAAGAGAGGTGTCACCCATTTCTTGTTGGATAACAAAAACAGTTGGGACCCAGAACCTGCTTTTTTCCTCTGAAATCAGCTGCTTAAGTTACATGTAGCTCTAATGAAGTCTGTACTTGAGATGTTTATCCCTGAGAATAGAATCTGTCTTGGATATTAGCCTTTGATTTGATAATGCTGACCAGTTCTCCCTCAGCTTAGGAATCAGGATACTTCATTTTCTTTCCTCTCCTCATAACATTTTGCTTGCTTCAGAGTAGGGATGCATTCTTTATATTGGAATAGCTCCACTCACCAGAGTCAGGTTTGGAAGCTGTCTTCCAGCTGTTTTCTCTTGCAAAAACTTTCACTTTGGGAACCTTCTAATCAGAGTTTTCTCACAAAAAGTGGAACTTAATGCAACCTCAGCCAGCATTTAATTGCACCACTTCCCATCGTATAAAAAAACACTGATAAAAAAAAGGAGGAAAGATTTAAGTAACTATCATGAGCACCTAAACAAATAAGTAATCTTAAACACTCTTGACAATCCAGACACACAACTGAGAAGCCCATGTACACGAAAAATTACACTAACATATGCATCAGACCACTTGGATTCATATCCACACACAACTCTCTCAGGGCCAACCAGGCTGGCATAATGTGTGCATTTCTAAAACACACTGCCAGCATCAGGGTCAGCATGAAGTATAGCAGCTGGAAGTATTTCCATTCATAAACCCAGTGGGTATAAACCCCATCATAAGTTAGGGGATGGGAGATGGTGGGCTGTAAGGAGAACAGGAGAAACTTTGCTTTCATTGCTTTGAATGGAGGATCCATCAGTGTGCAGTGAAGGATGGAGAATTCATAGAAGTAGTGAAGAGGAGAGTGGGATGAACATTCGACTGTATAGTGATGCCATCACCGGTTTGCAAAGGAGAATTCTAGCTTCCAAATGTAGTGTTGAATAACATCAATAAAATGGTTAAGAAAAGGGACCGCATATTCCACCCATACTCCAGAACATGAGCTCATCAGGGGAACTAAAGACAGTGCTACTTAATATCTTTGCTTCAGTTCTCCATATAGTTCGAGTTTATCTTCCTCCTTTTGTTGCATCTTGCAGACTTATTTAACCAGTTCCATACACGGGCTGGGGTGAGCCCTGAAAACTGCACTGTTGAGTTTCCTAGAGCTCCAGGAGAATCCTCTAGACAAACCTTCCTTTAACTCTGCTAATGTAATTAGCAAGTTCATTTTCCATTTTTCTCATGGGATATTAAGGTCTCTTTCCTTTGCTTGCCAGCTGCCTTTATGTGCATTTTATAAGCATTTATATTACTCGTATCTTTTTTTAGAATTTATTTATTGCTTCTGAGCACGAGGTGTTGGGGAGATCCCTGTTTTGTGTGCTTGGCAGTCAGGCTAGCTCTACAGCATGTGAGTATAGTGAGGAAGATTCCTGTTCCTGTGGCACGCCCATCACTCTTTTTTAATCCCATTTGTTAGAAAACAGATGTCACAAGTACTGGCACCGAAGAACCCAGAATACCACGCTATCCCTGTCAATACAGATCCTGTCTCAGTCCGAAGGTGAAAGTGCTGATTTATGTTGCATAATGCTCAACTTTGATTTCCTCATTTCAGAGAATTAAAGACTTGGTAGTTGTGCACAAATACTGCTCCTGGATTATATAGAGGGAAAATGGGGCCATGGCCATATGTCTTTCTCACATCCCCTTTTTATCCTGTTAGGAGAAGCTAGGAGGAGTTATTCCTGTGCTCAAAGGAAACAGGCATGACCTCTATGCCAAATGGGCTCTCTTAGGTAATTATGCAATTAGGGGAAGACAAAGCATTCCTAAGTGAGTCACGCTCCAGCTTTCCTTGACTCCAGTGTGATGATTAGTGTGTTCCTCACCCTGTTTGCTACCAGCACATCTACCAGCAAAAAACTCATCTTGCACTGCAAATCACAGACATTTTCACTGCAGTGAGTGGCTGTCACTTATGTGTGCATGAAATAAGAATTAGGGGAAAGAAAAAGCACATTCATACAATGAATGGCAGCTTTTAAAGTGCACATCAAGCTTTTTATACGTGGAATAACCTTTTCAATGAATAATCATGCAAAGAGGAGCATGTATACTACCAAACCTAGGGGATTGCTACATTGGTGAAAGACAAAGTAGGTGCCAGCACCATTGATCAACACAGCCAGGAACCCTTCTTACCTTCTTTCCTAGTCAACTGTAAGTCTGGTACTTCCAGTTGTTTCAGAGAAATGCCTTCCCAATCTCTTTACATTCCTCCTGCTGTGAGGGGGTGACTTTCAGGCAGTCATCACAAAACTGTACAGTCAAAAAAAGAACAGGAGTGATTTCTATATTGGTAGAAAAATACTGTGTGGATTGAGTTACCTGCTAGCAACTTCCAGGATCCCTGCTCTCCAGGTCTAAGACTTGCAGATTTGGAGCTGATAGTCAAGTCTTTGCACTGGACAAGCATGACACCAGATTGTTTTGTAGAATTCATTCCTCCTTGCAAGCCTCAAGATACTACAGATATATGTCAAGGTGAGGTAAAGTGTCCTGAAATAATTCCCTGGAAGGAATACAACTGCAAGAGGAGTCTTTATACTCCAAAATTTGTCTTGTGACAGGAGGAGCTGTGTGAACAGTTCAGGTTTTATCCCAACAGAAGCAGATTTTATCACACTGAAGTAAGGTCTGTATGCCCCGAGGCTGGGTGATCTGGGTTGGATTTCTGTCAGTGCTGATTGAGCAGCTCCTCTGCTCAGTTGTATGCAAGTGATGTCAAGAATGTCTTCTTGGTGATGCAGGATAAACAACCTTAACTATTTTGGATGTTTATCTCACTCTATCATAAACTTCCCCAGAAGACAAAAATAAAAATCTGTCTCCTTTTCCACAATAAATCTTGATACGGCTTGGGCCTTTTGCAGTAACTTGGGCTCCAAAGCTACAAATTTAAAATTTTAAAATGTACTAAAAGTGGTAAAGAAAATCCCACAAATCAGTAGCATAGGAAAAGTCAGTATTGGCACCAGCTGGGCAAGAAATAAATTTTGTGGAAAAAATAACCCTTTTTACAACTTAGAGAAGTTTTCTAAAACGTGATTTTCAAAGTATATTTTTATAAATGCTAAGAATGATAATTATTAATAAAATATTTACCAGGAGGATGCATATAAATAAATCAGACAATAGTAGACACACTTCTCCTGTAGGTTTTAGAAATACTTACAGCACGTCCTCTGGGAGCCACACTGAGGAATGTAGTATTTATAGCCAGCTCCTCGTGTTATGGTTGAAACTAGAGTTGGCTTCTCTGGTTTCTTTTTAGTTTGGTGTTCCTGCTGCTCTCCCTGGTACCTCCATATGTAGAGCTAATGAAAAACATCTGGTGCTCTCCCTTTGATCATTTTGTTTGGTTGAGCATTTAGCCAGCTGCCCCATTCATTTTTAACTAAGTCACTTATCTCTGATTACATGAGGGTTGGAGCTGCCTGCAAAAAAAAGAGTAGGACCTGAGAGCTCTGCCTGCCCTACACAGACATGTTCAGATTGCATCTGGCAGCCTGACAGCACTGACATAACAAACTGCCAGGAGTCCACAACCTTAGTGTTACTTTTGCACAGGAGATCATAGTAATTCAGTGCAAATGTGTGGAAAACGTGCAGAGGTGGCAACTGCAAGACACAATTACGCTCTTATAGTAAAAGTACTTAGCTAGAACTGTATCTGAAAAGCATCTGTTTAGTGCTGTACAAATATAGAATCACACTCTGAAATAGTGTGGGGTATCCACAGCAAACAGTCAAGCTAACATGCTGGATTTTAGCTCACCGCAGTAGCCATTTGGCCCACTGCAATGCTTAGCTCCAGCTGGCCAGGCAGCACAGCAGAGCAAGCCCAGCTGGCAGCACATCTGCCACAGGGGCAGGAACATGCTCTGTGCAGCCTTCAGGCACCACCATGGTGGGTGCATTCAAAGAGCACAGGACAGGTACCCAGAGAATAGTGCCCAGAGTCACATCCCGGGGTGGTGACCGATGCCAAGCATCCTACCTAGCATTTTGGCCCCCTTTTTCCTGTCTCCTGTTTTCTCTCTCAGTGGAAATTGACTCACCCCACCCTAGTCTTCCAAGTCCTGTCTGAGTGCTAGGGACTCAGAACAGAGAGACAAAAAAGAGTACAACGGCGTGGGAAGAAGAGGAGAAAAGGAGGGCAGAAGGACCACATTCCTAGATAGATTACCTGATTTTCATCCTTGTATGCAAATAAAAGGATCTGGACTCAGAAAAGAAATAACTCACAAATGTTGTTTTGTGGTGGAGCAATTTACAGCTGGGCCTCAAGTCCCACCAGACACAAGGGTTTTGGAATGGCATTTAAGTAGTGATTTTGAAGTCAAACCATGAAATGGTGTAAAAGACAGGTTGTTTGAAAAAGTGCACTATTACCCTGAAGGACTATTTCAGTAGAGATCAGCAGAAGCACTTGAGTTGGCATCCCTTGTAATTAATGCAAGGAAAAGATTGATGATCTGTGAAGGATCCCTCATTTCTGTAATTCATTTTTTCCCCTGCCATATCTTAACTTTCCAGACACTGTCAGAGTCTCTGAGGAGAGTGAAATAAACACTGGAGCAGGGAGCCTTTTATCAGCTTGTTCGTTTAAAGACAGTTGTGTTGTCTTATGTAAGATGCTGTGTGTAATACTCAGCTACTGTAAGTCTGTGGGATTTTTCAGATGCATAAAATCCTCCAGTTGAGGATGGACATATGTTGGATGTTTAGGGAGAAGGCGGCTGAACAAATGAGAGACAGAAATCTCTGCTACTAAATGTTGCTATTAATGAATTTCCACCTAAGGACTGTACAAGCCTTTTTAAAAATCTCTTGCTGCAGAAGGTCCCCTGAGCAGATAATGAGCAAAGCAATGACCATAGGGCTTTTTGTGGAGGGTAGAAGAGCCCTACCAGAGAGAGATAGAGGAGCACAGGTATATATGGAGAACAAGTATCAGATGTAGAAGTCCAGCTGTGTTGACATCATTTCCCTGATGAAAGACAAGTAAAGCAAGAGACAAGTCAGGGAACTGTGTTTTAAACACCGGTGCATGAAACCTCAGGACATCAGACATCAGGTCACTCTCACAGTTTGCTGCCAGAGGTGGAAGAAGCTCTAGAGCTGTAAGTCTTCATATTTTACTAGAGCTAATAAAAAATCCCTAGCTTTCAAATGGTCAGACTTGGAAAGGGCATAATAAATGTGTAAAGGCCTGATTTTGACTCATGGGATGGTATGTTCCTTGCTAACTACACCCCTGCAGTCTGCAGATAGCCAGACTCTGAGTTAGTCAATGCAAAATATAGGTATGGCAGTGGAGAACCTCCTCACCATCAGTTCCTCTTTTACTGGCTAATTAAAACTCAGAACAAAATATCATCCAACCTTGTTTTCTGGCCCAGTGATGATCCCACCTAGTGTCATGAGAGACTTTACAAGTGAGAATGACAGATTTGTTTTATAGTTAACCTTAGTATAAGAACAAGAACTGGATATTTGCAGCATTCAAGCCAAAATGAATTAGTCTTTTTTTTATTATTCTAATTTAATAAAATGTCAATAATAAAAGATGCAGTGAAACGTCAAGTGGGATATTAGTCTTCTTTATACATATGGACTGAGTTAATGGATGCTTAGCTGTAGTAGTGGCAGTTTTGTCTCGGAATTTAGTGGAAATGGAATCAAGTCATCAGAACTCGCATCTTTTTGTCAATAACTTTGCCTACAGGGCATGATCTGATTATGCGATCTCCTGTCTCAAGTCAGGCCGACTTCTTTAATAGCATTCTTGCAGAATAGGGTATCAGTATGAAGTCTCACATGATTAAAACGTAACAGGGATTAGGCCTGTCTTCTTTTTGCAGTACTTCCCTCTGTTACTCAAATATTTTGAAAACTTGAGTTCTAAATATTTGTCTAGATGTATCAGAGATGATTATACAATCTTTGCTGTAAATACAGGTGAAACATGGAGCAGGGGAGGCTCGGGCATTTTCTGAAGATGTTTTTCAGGCTTGGCTGTCCTTGGCCATTTCTGGGCCAGATGGTGCCCATATCATGCACGTGCAAGGAAGTGAAAGGAAACAGTGAGTTTATCCTGATCAACAGAGACAAGGGAAGCCTTTGTACTCAAGTGGCAGCAGTATTTTAAATTGCAAGTGCTCGCTTTTGGAGAGAGGATGGGAAGAAGGAAACCAGGACTGCCTTCCAAGCAAAAGAAAGAGGTCTTTTAAGTACGTGAGAATCTTTTGTCACCTGCTGAAACAATAATGTCTGTCTTAAGTAAGGTCCTTCTTATATATTTTACTCAGAGAATGCATTTCACTGTAAGACCCAGTGATCTGCTGCAATCCTTTGATGCTGCCTTGCTTGCTTGGCTTCTTCCCTCCTTCTTTCTTTCAATTAGCAAAAGCAATTAACCCATGAGAATTTAACATTACTGGTACTGGTAATGTGAATTTTCTGAAAGTATTAATTTATTCTAATTTACCTGTGTGTGTAGAATATGTGCAAGCCCATAGATGGAGCATGAAGTTTATGGTTACCCACGTCATTGACAATTCACAGAGTATATGGCAAAAATTAGAATTACTTCTCCCATAAGTAAAATATTAACTGAAATTTTCTTCAAGCACGTTTGTTCAAACCATCTGTTGCCTCTGACAAATAGTAGCAATTAAAAATAAGCACACAAGAGGATCTACTATGTCAATTTTTGAAAAGCCTTCTTCATCATACAGGACCTCCATGTTCTGTATTTAGGAAGCACACCACATATTTTTGGCAGAGTCATTAATTCTGCAGCTATTTTGTGTGGTTAAAATGCATTTCATCCTAAATGGACTCCACATCTTCTGCCTTTTTTTAACTACTAAATTTGTTTTATAAGATTTAGCTAACCCTGGCCTAAAGTTAACTCTGCCATGCTCAGCAATGCAGTAAGACCATGCAAACCAAACCAGCTTGTTTCAGCCTACACTGAACACAAGCAAATCTGCAGTTAATTGCCTTACATGTCATGCAACAATGATTCACTAGTTTTAAATAATCACCCATTTGTACATGGAGTTTATTGTCATAGGATGTCCTTGGAGGCTCATTTTCTCTTTCCAGATTCAAACATGGGGTATGATATTCATGTGGATAACAAGGATGTCTATAATTAACACCTAGTGCCATCAAGAATTCTAAAAGACACAGTTAGGTTATAATTTTCAGAGGTAACCCTCTCCTACTTACATGAAACTTACTGAAGTAAGAAATATGAATGTTGCTTTTTTATTTCACCGTCCTTTTGTTGCTCTCAGACACAGGACACTTGAATTTGTGTACTATCACTATTTAAGGCCCGGCTGTGATATCTTGTATTCTACTGAAAAATCTGCATTACAGGCAGAAAAGAATCAAATAAAGTAATTTAAAAAAAAAAAAAAAGTAAAACCAGAGAGATTCAGTCTGACATCATATGGTTTAACAGCAAGGTAATAAATCCGTGGCTTTAGTGGATATCAAGATTACCACGTAATGACTGCACACAGGAATTCAGAACATACTTTCATGGGGTGGCTGCAAGCAAAACTGACCTCCCTCTGCCTGTGTCCAGGAGCTGTATGGCCACGTTAGCACAGAGTTTTGCCCAAGCCAAAAAGCAGCCACGGTGACGCACTACCTCAGCTGCAGGGGCTTTGGGCCCTGGGCAGCCTGTGTCCAGCCCTCACACCACTGTAGGAAACTTGAAGGCTGGAATTCAGAGTGTTTAAACTAATGCTTCAGGACTGATAAGGGAGAAAAAAAAAAGGGTATGTGTTTTTCTGAACAGGCCACTCCGCTGATTAATAGGTTAGGCTGGGTGTTTTCAGGTTTAGGTACATAAACAGGTATAAAGTTACACGGCATTTTTCTCAAATACGTTGCAGCCTGGAGGGGAAGCTTTACCCAACTTACTTGAACCATAGCAGAATATCTTGTTCTTTTGTGCAAATCAGATTCCTACAACGGAAAAGCATGTGAAAAAGGAGTGCTGCTTGTGATACTCACTTAGGAAAGCTTGTTGACAATATGAAAGTATTCATCATCTGAATCCCTGTAGACTCCAGCAGAACAATCAAGGGTACGGCAGGGATCCAGCAATAGTTCTGATGAATAAATTTAAAGAAGATTTTACATTTTTTTAATGTTAGATTTTTTCCCTTTAACTTAGGTAATCCATCTGAAGAGTAGAGTTCTGATTTCCTGGGAGAATAGAGCTTAAAAAATCTTTTATTTCTTAAACAAGACTGAGGCCAGTCAGCATCTCAATGTCCATTAGAATCTCCTTCCTAATTAAATTTCATCAGCTGTATCAGAAACATGATGATGTTCAGAAACTGCATTGAGCCACATTCAAACACTGCAAATAAGGTTTATAACCTTTATTCTTGAGCTGTCAGTTCAGCCTTTGGTTTCTGAATCATTTTGTGGCATTGATCCAGTGCTTCAGTTACGCTGAAAAAGACATTGACCACTGCAAAAGTGGGTGGAAAAACATCATTCAGCAGTCAGCTGGGTATATCTGCTGAAAGTATGTCTGTAATTTTGTGAAGGAGATGGTGTTACTAAGAACAGATTGGTTTCTGAGACTGCCTTGAACCCAGCCAGCTGTAGTTAAACCCTCAAAGGCTGACAAAGTGCATTCCTAATTGTATCAGTGGAGTGGATGGCTAGATTAAGTTACCTCCTTTGAGACTATTGGTGACAAGTTTCTATCACTGGGATAGATTTTATATTTCATACAAACCAAGGGGACCTCAGGCTGAGCAATAGGAATGACCCGAATTCTGACATGATACACATCTGTGGGGCTACCCTAAAGCCCACAAATAGCCATATCCCATGAATTCACTGGATGTAGTGATAATATTTGATAGGCAACCTTTGGAGACTTTGAATAAATTTAAACTTAGTATGGGATTCATCCTTGAAATTAAGTACAGAGGTTTGCACCAGGTATGAGAAAAAAACAGGAATGTCATAGACAGTGGGATGATGTTTTTTTCTGGTATCTTTAGAGAAAACACATATTTATGGCTTTGGCCATCTTCACAGGGTCCGAAAACACTCACTGCCGTCAGTACTTAAGCAACTGGTATAGCTGAAGATAATAAGCTCAGTATTTTCTGTACTTTTCCATGATCTATATTTAGTTAAAAACTTAATACCAATTTTCCATAATTTTTAACTACCTATGAAATGAGTAATGCCCTATTATGTGGTTATAGCAGATCAAACTTATCCTCTCCTGAAGATCACTTGAAAGCTATGAGCAAATCTCAGGGATAAACAATGAACAACACATCCTTATGTACAGTGAGAGGAAGGACATACTCTTACAGGAAGGGGAGGAAACCTCTTAATCTTCGATATCAATTTCATATTTCATGAAAAGAGTTTGCTCACTTTGCAAGATTGCTGTTGCGCATTTTATGTTTGGGAGACATAAGAAAAATTCCTGTTTGCTTGAGCTGACGTTTCTGCCCTCTCTCACACTCAAACCACGATATCTAAAGCCTGAGAGACAACACAGGGCTCTGTACATGACACCTGGAAAATCCTGTTTAGAGTTAGGTGCTGTGATGGGCTGATCAGATAAGTCACTCTGGAGAAGAGTACATGTTTGTTTTAACTGTTGAACAGCGGAGGCTATACAGAGTTGAATCTTTGGATTACAAATGTAATTGACGTCTCACCACACTGAAAGTCAGACCTAGAACTCCTCCTGGTGACAGTAGGCTTTGGTCTTGCCTCTGAAGATGTAGATGTCCTGTGTCAGCGTTCTGCAACTGACTCTATCTTTGATACATGTTGCAGTTCTTTTTTGTCATTTATCCTATTCCCTCCCTTCTCATATTTAGAAACTCCTAAATTCCACAGAGGGATGAATCAGTTATTGAATTTCTCTGTAATTACATTCCTATTGTATCCACTTTGTGCATTTATTGGACTTTGATAAAAAACAATAAACTTAGCCAAAAGCTACTGAGCTACACAGGAAAGATAATTGAGTGGGACAATTCTGTAATGGTCACTCATGATGGAAAATCTTAGCAAGTTCAATAGATTTCCTTTTAGATTCATCACAGTCACTTTTTTGGATTGCTCTCAGAGAAATATACTTACAAATGGAAATATTATCACAAGTTAGCACTGGACCCCAAAATCCAAACAAAACAATGAAGCAACACAGACTTTCCTTCCTATTCTGATTGCATCACTGGAACTACTGCCTAATAAGGGGATTTTATTTGAAAAAACTTCCTTCTGTGTTTTTTTACAGTGCTGTGTGTCTGCATTCCTGTTCATTTGTATGCTTGATTAGCTAAAATCAAATACAATGATGCAGATCTCCAAGCAGCTATAAAAACTGAAAGTGAGCAATACTAACAGAAAAAAAAAATTCTACATTGCAATCTTCATGGGAATTGCTGTGCAGAAAGCAAAAGAGCTGATGCAAAAATCATGTATTTGTTTTTCCTGAATCTTATTTTGTCATTTTGTAAGAGAAGTTTGCTTTTTAGTGGGCTTCAAGTAGTCTTGTGAACAGGTAACAAAGGACGTACTGTTTGTGTCTCTGCCTCATGCTCAGTTGTCCTCTGGCCAGCAGCTTAAAAGACACAGCTAGATTTTAAGAAATTCTGTAAGTATTAATTGTGTGTGTGTGGGGGGGGTGTTTTCCTCTAGCTGTGATATTCTGTGTGCTTTTGGTATTACTTTTGACTTTTGCTGAGTTAGTCTTTTGTGGTTTTGGAATCAGTCCTGTAGATTTGAAGAATGGAGAAGGTATATTGGTTTTTGCATGTGATGTTGTACCTTCTAGAAATGAATAATTGATTATATTCTGATTACAGACATAACTGAAATTAATAGAAATATGTAAATATATAATTTTTAGGTGCCTAAGATAAGAAAATTGTTGGAGATTTATGTCATCCTATCTGTGTATTCAGAATGTATTCCTTATGTAAAGATAAAAGAAAATAATACAGCACACATCCAAACCCTGAGCAAGAAAAATTCCAATCATTAATAGAATCTAAAGGAACTTAGAAGAAAACTCAAAACTTAAGGGTAAAGTGGCAATTACTTAGCAAAATAAGAAGTGAATAAGTAAAAAACATACCTAAGATCTACCTTAATGGCTATCCCACAAGTGCCTCTTGCTAGGTAGTTGAGGGATTTTTTTGCATTTGCCTTGTTGTTGACAAAATCTTGGCTAGTCATTCTTTGAAAATGGGT
Source organism: Chaetops frenatus (assembly GCA_013400775.1). Taxonomy (NCBI): domain Eukaryota; kingdom Metazoa; phylum Chordata; class Aves; order Passeriformes; family Picathartidae; genus Chaetops; species Chaetops frenatus. Next base: position 95,227 of record VZTR01001750.1, read on the forward strand.
GATATTTGACAGCCTTGGAAGAGATCTTGCTGAGTAGATACACTTTTCCATTATTATGTAGTAAAGTGAAGGATAGCCTAAAATCATGATGATAGTAGATGAAAGATCATCAAAATTCATTAGCTGAGGCTTATTCTTGAATACAGTGTTTTGTTTTGATGTGCTGCTTTACTTAAATTACTGATTGAATCATGCACTTGTTGAAATTAAAGCTGTTGAAAAGTTCTGTGATTGGATTATGTGAAAAAGAACATTTGTGACTAGAATATTGAATAGGAATTGCAGCAATTGTTACTCAGAAGTCCGAACAAGAACTGAAACACACGTTACCGGGCATTTTCACCAAGAAAGCTTATGAAAATACACATTCATAGCAGATGTGATGGCAGAAGTTTTTTGGAAGGTCAGGTCTGTACATTTTTTTTATGTAACCCTTGAAATGCCAACGGTCAAATGATTTACTGCACTGTATTTGAGTTTTGACTGCTATCCTATGCAACATGTAAATAGGAAAGTCCTGCTTCCCTGGAAATTCTGATAAGAGAGTAGTTTCTTGGTTAGCTGTGATTGACCTCATGCTACTATTATTAGGGTTAATTATAAAAAATTAACCTAATTAGGGTTTTTTTGCATGAAAAAAGCAATCATGTAATATCTTGAGTGGAAAGCCTTGACTTAGACACATGTTGTTTGTACCATAGAAAATTTTATGATTTACTGTATTTTCTGATTTACTGTGTTTCTAAGTACTTTGAACATTTTCTGATGGATGGGCTGGTTTAATCCTATTGACAGGATAAATAATGAGAGCAGCTCTGTGGCTCCTCTGGGTTGCTGTAGTTGTCTAATTTTCATTGGACACAAACTATCATAAACTTATTCTGAGTAGCACTTGCCCTGTGTTTCCTGCAAGGTTTGATGGACTTGATTTGCACATTATTAGTCATACCCTGTTTCATATAGAGATGTTCTATACAAAATTGTTGGGTTGTACTTTTTTCACAGATGGACACTGGGACAATTAGTTGTATTGTCCAGCTGCTCATGAAAGACAAACTCAGGTGACTTCTAAGCTTGACTGCAGGATGTGTCAGGGTGTGCTCTGGGGCTCACCTGACCATTTTCCCAGCTCATATCATTGCCTCAAAATGTTACAGTGAGGCCAGAAAACTTTCCCTGACAGTTTTCAGAACTGCAGCTCTAGCGTGAATCTGTGGACAGAAAGTGTAGGAGAACTAAAGGAAAACGTGCCCATAGACTTGTGTACCTCCTGGATCTGTGACAACTGCATCTATGTGAGCATTTTCTGGAGTACACTCTAGAGGACTAGGCAGTTCACAAAAGCAAGATTGCTTAGTGCTGGTTTGTGCCTTGTTTGCTCAAAAGTTAGTGTCAAATTCCCACCAAACTCATAGATGCTGTCTGGCAGTTAGCTATCCCCAAACTACTTTCATTCTCTCTAAACTATTAGGGCTTAGAATCACAACCAAGTTGTGATGACAAAACAAGCTGCCACTTACACTGAGAGCTTTTATAACCATTTAGGGACTTGCTCTTAGTGCATGGCTAATAAAAAGTAACTTAACTATGCTTTTACTTGTTTCATGACAGAATTACTCTGAATTATGCCACATTTGCCATGGACTAAACTTTCACATGACGGTTAATATAGCTCAGTTGCTAATTAGGAACTTTTCCAGCAATCGTAATAACATTATTTGCTTATTATATACTATTTTTTATTTATATACTAATTATATATTATATATATTATATACTCTTATATTAATCTGAAACTCCTTTCCCTGGACCAAAAGAACTCCATAACTACACCTAAGAAAAGAATTTTCTTGGGTGATACATAGATATAAAATCAAGGGGCATTACTGCTTCCTCCAGTCTCCACCAACAACTGTTGAGATAGGAAAATCTGTGTTTCTCAAAAGTTCCAGGCCATGGCAGTCAGCTGTCAGCCTTTTACATAACAACACAGCAGGAGGAATCGTTACTAAAATTATTATCCAGTGAAGTTGAATTTATATTGGCCAGTTCACTGGCATTATCATTCATCAGTTTAGGATCCACAGCACAAATAACTTTGAGAATGAAAGCTCTGAGAACACGTGTTAAGTTCATCTAGAATTTCTCTCCAAGGCCAGGAGAAGATTAATGCAGTCATGAAAGCAAAGGTCTGGCGCCTCCATCAGCTCCTTTTCCAGTTGCCTGAATGCTAAAATGATCACAGAAATGTCCTCTTAAGTCTAACTGCACAACCCACACACATGCACAGCTCCAACAAAGTGATGACTTGCAGCCTGCACAAACATACCCCTAACCAGCCTGGCAGCCAGCTGGTTTGCCCTAATCCAAGCTCTGAGGCTCGGACTGGAGCCCAGACTGCTCTGTCTTGAGAGTCAGCAGTGCCAGCAGTGCAGAGGAACAGGCACGTGTCCCACCTCGGCTGGAGCCCGTGTCCTCCCTGCAGCAAAGTGGCTCCAGCTGGGACAGCTTCCAGTCGGGCAGTGCCCTGTTTCAAAAACACCCGTGTAAAAACTGGCCTCTGCACAAATCACAAACCTGAGGAAGTTCTGGAGATAGTTGTAACCATGCTGGAAAGGAAAAAAGTGGAAAGCCATGAGCTTGTTTAAAAAAACAATGCAGCAACTAAAATTTTATTTTTTTCCTGCTGCTTCCTGGAAGGTGACCTCAATGGATGCATGAGTGATGAGCACTGCCTGGCAGCATTCTAGCTTCAGTTCAGTTTGAACCCAGTTTATAAACAGGTAGAAAGCTACCTTCCCTTGTTCCTGCTCAGCCATTCTACCTGCCCCCATCCCCAAAAAACCCCAAGGCATTAAAATGCCCTCTGATGCAGGCACTGATTCTCTCAAGTGCAATAGCACACTCAACATGTTTGGAGAGCTCTTTAGAGGACAGTCATCACTTTCCTTCTTTCAGCAGCTCCAGACTCCTGATGGTCCTTTTCCAAGCACTGCTGATTTAAGTTTAAGATAAAACAAGCAGCTGCTTTCCCAGCTCTTGCTTTAACTCCATACTTGCGAAAAGGTGGTGAGGGGCGATTTCAGTGCATTGCCCTCCTCTGCTAGTACACATGAACTGTTGTATAGAAAAGGCAAAGCAAAAATGGAGAAAAAGGGAGAGAGAGATTAAAATGCAAACTAAATAATTTATTAATATGGCAAAGCTGCCATAATGCCATCTGGTTTATGTCTGGTCCCTATTTGGAGCTTGATCCTGCCGGGTACTTAGTGCTCAGGCTGTTCCCTACCGTGCTCTCCAGAGCACACGTAATGTTTAAGTGCTTTACTGGATCATGGCCAGTGTGCTGAGCACCTCAAAGGAATCAGACCTTGCCTAATTTTTCTGGTTTGTAGAAAAAAGTCTTTCCAGCTCTGAGTCCTGGCACTTTTAAGTGAGATTTTTCCTTCTCCACTCCCACTCCAACACCCATATTTTTTACTCTGAATAGTCAGTTCCAGGCAGGATTAGACCACTGGTTAACCACAGTGGAAACTCCAGAATAGACCGCTGGCCTCTGAGGAAACTCCAGGGGACAGTATTTTTGCTTGAGCTGAGGTCCTACCTAGAGCTATTCAAAACTCCTTTTGCTCAGGCTGTGAACAAACTTCAGCTGTAGAGCAAAAAGGAGAGTGTGTAATAAATTCTTGGGCATAGTCAGCATATGCTCCAAAGGGGCCATAAGCTGTTAAATCAAATCAAAGAAATCCCTAGTAAACCAGAATTCGTGGTGTGTCTGACAGCACACACTACATTAAATATTTCAAGTCGATAACTCCAAACGTGGCTGTCAACATGATGTGCAACCTCCGTGCGCCCAACTTCCATCTCTTTCCAATAATAGTGAATCTTTGTGAAGAGCTGCTGTAAATCATAATTACTAAGCAAATTTTCAAATCTTCTAGGCAGATTTGTAAGTAGTCTGAAGACCATGGTGAGAAGGGAATGATGAAGCAAGCAGAGACACTTTTTGCTGTCATGGCAAATCTGCTCAAGGTTTTAGTGTCAGGGTCAGGCTGTGTAATTCCTCTATCAGCTGATCCTTAATGCTTTAAAAATCCTTGAGGTGTACACACTCACTGTGGTGTGGTCTCTCCTGTGCTCCTGCACACATCTGTGCATGCATATGTGTATCTCTGTGTCTGTGTGTGTGTGTGTGTATTTCTGGGGCATGTGTTTGTCACATGCAGTGGTGCTAAACTGCAGACACCCAGCATTTTAGCCATGTGGAAAAACACACTCTCCAGGAACACCACTTCTGCTGACCTGCCCCCTGCTTACTCTCCGCTTCCACTGCAACAAATGTTTTCCAGCATTGCAAACATCCATGTCTTCAAATAGCTGATAAATTCTCTAAATAGCCAGCCAGAAAGGGAAATCAGTTATAAGATTAGCCTTGGGCCTGAAAAAGACACAAGTATAGTCCTGGATCACTGACTGGATTGAGTCCACATATGTCCATATCCTCTGAGACTAGAAATCATTCCTTACTGGACCTGAGCACTGTGCCTCATAGGGCCCAAGACAACAGCTTTAAAATTGCCCTCTAATTGAGTATGGGAATATCTCTGACTTTTTGTTGTTATTGCTATGCTTGTCTTATACTCCTAACTTTCTGAATATATCTAGTGAGAAAGAAGCAATTCCATCCCTGAAATGTAGCTATCTTAGGGATATAAAATGGTGTTTTCTGCCTGAACTGCAATCAGGACATGGCTAGCAAGCACAGCACTCTGCATGGGCACAGGTAGGCTGCAGGCTCTTGAAGGTAAACAATAATTTTCAGGGTAGGTAGTACAAAGGACAGCAAGCAGGAGGTTTTTGTCTGACTCACACCTTCAGTGAATAATAATAATAATAATACACAGCAACATTTTCACAGCACACTGAAACAGATGGAGTAAGCACAGGTGTCACAAGCAGCAGACTGAAATTTCATGAGCACTGTAAGCAGAGCTGGGTGTATGCTGGAATTTTTCCAGAATACTAGACACAGCACTGCAGCCCTATCAGAAATGGATTCTCACGGGAATTCCTGGCAGGTTTTTTGCACCCAGACCCCCAACCAGATGTTGGTGGGGCAGAGAGTAAGGGCCATCTTCATCAGTTAGTGCTTGTATGTATCCTGTGTGGGTGACATTGCTAGATTTCACTGCCTCCCCTTTACAACACGTGCTTTTCCCCATAAGCCATAATCCACCACTAAGTTACCAACTCATGGTAAGACATAAATTGCCTTCTCAGCTCTTACGATCCATGTGAAACACTTGTCCACTGGACCATCTGAAGACCAACTGCCTGCAATTGCATCAGCTGGCAAAGGAGGCACTGTTGGCAGTGTTGCCACAAAAGCCTTTTTGAAACACCACCTTTTATCAAGTATCTTGACTTTTCTGTGTCCCTGATGCAGAACTTTATATTAGTTTTAATCAACAATTTTCTTACATCTTGCCAACACTAAAAAAGCTCTGTCAGTGGAACCATTGGTGCTGGGATCAGTACCAGATGTTAAATGAACAACAGGGAGCTGAACAGCTTTGCTGCAACAGAGTGTTGCAAGAGGAAATAACTGTCAGATAACCATCTTGCAGGACTCCCTGAAACCTGTGACATTGTCACGTGGCTGGTGTCCTCCTCAGGCTTCCCAGCTGGGTTTGTGCAAGTGTGAGAGGGACTGGGAAAGAAAAGCTGTTCCTGAAGTGCTCTCTTCTATCTATCTATCTATCTATCTATCTATCTATCTATCTATCTATCTATCTATCTATCTATCTATCTATCTATCTATCTGTCCATCTATCCATGCTAGCTATCTCTGGTCATGAAAACCATGGATCCAGGTATATGTTGTTTGGACAGTACTGTTGAAGCCAGAGATTTCTCAGTGCTGAGGAAAGCCTTGATCTTGAAAGCATTCAGGCTTTTGAAGGCATTTGCATTTGATGAGGAGCATGCCTATTTCCCAATGCCTTTGTCAACTTGAATCTCCAATACCTTCAGCCATTCAGACCTGCACCATTAAAGGAAAAACACCATTTTCAGCAGTACTAGTGTTGGTCTTGGTTCCCTAGGTGGCACTGACATGAGTTTGGCTGCACTGGGTGTGCCATGTGCTGATCATGGTGGGCTCTAGGTCTCTGGGTTGAAGCCAGGAAAAGAGATTTGTGGCCTCAGCAACAGTTAATGCTCTATGGCAATGGTAAACTACTGTATCTATGGTTTTTTGTTGTGGTTTTTGTTTCAATCTCATGCTAATATTTTCAAATGTCTTTTTTTTTTTTTTTTTTAATGTTGAAATGTCTATGATGGAACAGGTAACATAGAGTCTTTTGAACTTGGTAATAGAAGTGGTTTTTTTTATTTTATCCTCTATTTCACAGCATTGTAAAGGACAGGCATCCCAAATTCTGCCTAACTGCCAGGCCCTGTTCTGCTTTCATGCCAAATAATCAGCAAAATCTTAGACTAACCTAATATTTATAGTATACAATGTAATTACATGTGTCTTTGACTTATGTATGTTTCTGTTTAAAGGAATGGACTTCAGGGATGGGAAATTTGTAATGGATTGAGCATATTCAGAGTCATAATTGTGTACAGAAAGTAAAAACTTCTTTTTTTCTTTGTCTGTTTGTGTCCAACAGAATTTTCAGATGTGATGCCTATTTAGTTATGGATTTTTTAAAGTCCTTTTACTGGAACACATTTCATGATTTACAGTTCCACTCAAATAATATTGCTGATTAGATTAACATTACCTAATAAGTAAAACTAGTAAGGTATTTTGTCCAAATTAAATCTGCACCTTTAAGGAGAAGCAAATTGGTCATTAGAAACTCAGCAGAAACTCACCCCTGTTCTTAAAATAAAGCTTGCTGGCCAAATATGAATCGGGCAGTTACTTTTGAAGTTACATTTGTGAAGAACATCTGTTAATATAAAAATATCTTGATACATTACAGTGGTTTAGCTGTAGTTAGTTCAGAAGTACTCGGTTAACATCTAAGGGAGGAAGGAGAATAAATGTCTTACATTTGGCAATCAGTAAGCCAGGACTTTTACCCATTGCCTGGCTTTGTTTGGCTTTAAACAAAGTTCTTCTGTTTTTGCTCAAACTGCAGTAATCCTTCAGCCCTTGATGTCATGAATCCTGGGTTTTCTATACTCTTTATAATAAACTTTGAACCCTCAGCCCACATCATATGTTACGAATATTCTTGTTTTGGAGTAGAGAGGCAGGCAATCATTTTAGACAGCAGGAACCCTACCCCTAACATTTCCCTGTGCGTCAAAGACGTGGAGCAACGTCAAGCAGAAGAAGTAAAAGAAAAACAAGTTTGAAAGATGGTTTGGGATGAGTAAAAGCAAAATGGGGAAGGATCAGCAGAAAAGATTGCTTTTAAGGGTCAGAATTCTACTTCTTTTGAGGCGTAATCCAAACTATACCTAGAAAAGCCTCTTTGAGGCAACGGTTGGTTCAGTGTGTAAGCATGGTTGGACTCCTGGTTGAGGGTTGGAACATGGCTGGGGGTTGGAACTAGATGATCTTAAAGGTCTCTTCCAACACAAAGTATTGTAACATTCTATGGTTCTATGATTCTGTTGTCAAGCAGTTGCCAGAAATTGGTTCTAGAAAATACAGAAAATGGTAGCATTACAGACAATCAGCTCAGGTCTTTTCCAGGTGAAAATAGCTTCAGTGATATCATCAATATTTTAGCTTACAACAATGCATCAGCAACATCAGCAATACGAGTAAGTAATTAATTTCTTCTTCTTCTTCTTCTTCTTCTTCTTCTTCTTGCCATGTGACTCAGAGTGTTTGTTATTCATGTCCTCAGTTAGTAACTCTTCTTCCAGACTATCACCTTTTTATTTTTGGTGTTCTTGGTTTATCTTTTAAAGCAGTTACAGCTCTAGGGGACACTAAGTGGCTTCCTTAAGGAATTGTTCTGTAAATCTTTGGAATTAGGATAAATAACAGCTTGTCTATGATACAGTTTAATGCAAGAAGCAATGCGGGTTTTTCTTGGAGAACCTAATAGGAGAATATTGTCAGAAGTCACCTTTGACAATTTGACTGAGAACTAAGGAGGGGGAAACAGCATTTGTCCAAAGATTGAAGAGCCACCTGAGAAAACCTGTGTTTGTGAATTCAGCACAAAACCCAGCTCCCCCCTCTCACAGCTCCAGACACTGTTTCCAGTGTACATATAGCGTGTGGCTATCGCAATGGGCCCTGCAAAACAAGCTCAGTCCCTTCCTGCTGATTTACTAGTGGAGGAGGTTTTTTTCCGCCAGGCAAGTTCATTTGCCAAGGTGACCTTCGCAGCCTGCACCGAGCGCTCCTGCAGATAAGGAAAGCCACCTCAGCGCATTTGTGAGCCCCGGCTGGGCAGTCCACAGCCCTCCTGCGGGGAGGCACAGGGGCGTCGCCAAACCAAACCCTTCCTACCAGCACTCCAAGGATTTCTCCCTTCCACTGTTTTTGTAGATCAACACTGGACATTTTGCAATCCTCTTATCATGCTATGTAAACCCTCTCCTCTTGCCTGACTGGTTTTACTGTCTAAATGGTCTCGAGGTTAAGTATTTTCTTTTGAAAAAAAATTCCCATTCTTTAAGTTAATGGTCTCCTAGGCAGAGGTAGGACAACAATAAAATCTTAATTGATCATGAATGTAGGTAGGACCTTTCACAGATCCTCTGCCAAGGCCCAGACAGAAGAAGCAGTTCTTCAGAGATCTCCTAAGAGAAGATTTAATCTTCCATCGCATCTGAAGAGTTGATGTCAAGTCTGGACTGCTTGACCATGAAATACTCTTTTCTTTCTATCTACATAGTTGCCTTCAAATACATCTCTTATTAATTTTTACCATATTTCCATTTTTATACCACAAAAAACATGCCAGATTTGGAGCATGTGCACTCAGTGTATCCCAGTGTTAATGTAAAATACAGCTTGGAGAAGAGCCTTTGGTTTTAACTCACTACAGCTGGAATGTATCAATAAATAGAGGCTCTGGAAAGAGCAGTCATGTTAAAGAAGAAACCACTACACATTTATAATCATGCCAGTTGAACTTCTGTGGAATAATTATTCCAGTGATAATTATTCCAGTTCCTTCCTTGTAGTTTTATTTTCATGCCTGCCATATGACATCAGTTAGACAAGTCCTTAAAGCTATTCCACAGCAGCCGTGACCTGTTAAAACAGGAGACTGTATTCAAAAGTGGAACCAAAATAAAAGGAACATTTCTTTTTCAAGGGAAAAAAAAATTTGGGTTGATCAGAATAATCTACAAGAGCATGTTTTGAGCCAAGTAAAAAAACTGGCAAAAATCAGAAAAAGCTGAAACTTTTCATTGCAACATCTTCTAAATGAACTGCTTTCTTTCTAATTTATGTGGATTTAACTTTAAACAGAAAAGTAAAACAAATTGCTGAGATCAAAATGTTTATTGTTCTTCTGAAGTTCTACAGGAAAAGAAAATGGTTTTGTTTCAGATTAACCCTAAATGAAGACTTTGTTCAATTACTTTTTAGGCCAAAGCTCTGAAAAAAATCAGTTATTTACATAGCTAATTGTTTTTGACTGGTATAACATTTAAATTTAGAAAAAGAATAGCATGAAACCATGTGTCAGTATTTATCAGATGTATGGCATTCAGTATATCTGCTGAAATATTCCATCATTATGTCCCATATATGGAATTGGTTCAGAATTACTTTTGCACAAACCATAAGACAGAAAACTTATATATGGATAGAGATGCCAGGGCAGGCAGATAGTCAGAGGGACACCTTTGTATATGACTTCACCACTCTCTGTTTTTCATAGGACAGATATGATTAGGGCTCAGCACTGTGCTGGTCCTGAAAGAGCGAGGCCAAAAAAATGATGTTTACACATATTTACACACTTCTATGGCAAGACTTTAAACCTAAATGCTTGTTTAAAATTTACCTAAAGAAAATACTGTATTTTTGGAGGTAAAATATATTAAGAGTGAGGACACTGTAGCTACAGGGTCATGCTTCCCTTAATTTTAAATGTACTAATGCCCAGTGAGCAGTTATCCACCTGCAGCATTTAATATCTCTCTGGTGAGTCCCTCACTGTTCTGTCCCTTTATGGGCAGCAAGAGAGACCTCTCAGCCGTGGGTGAGCTGAATTGCTCTTTGCAGGTGACTTTCTGCTGGCTGTAGCAAGCAGCATCCTAACTCACGCATCCTGGTTCAACACATAATGTGAAATGAGAGGATGCAGCACTTCTTGAAGCACAGGGAGTGTTTTAATTGCCAACAGCAGCCAGAGGGAAGATACACTCATTGTGAATTGCTGCATGTGAGCCGACCTCCGTTTCCTCATCTCCCTTCCCAAAAATATTTTTTCCTACCCCATGGGCAGCTAGCTACAAGAAACAGTTGAAAATTTTCTATTTACAAACTGCAACTGAACATCACCTTAGTTTCTAGGAAAACCTAAGTCACTGTTATTAGTGATTGTATAAATTTCATCAGAGAGTGACCTTGGGAAAAGGAAACTCTAGAACTATGTTTATATGACACAAGGAGAGTAATAGTGGAGAGAGTATATCACTTCACTAAGAAGAGGGAGCCAACATCCTTGAAGGAAGGAGAGGACAGTCTCATGACTATGCAGCCTAGAGGTTGCCTTTGAATGCCTGTAAAAAATAACACTGTAGAGATATTTAGTTGGGATGATATGGACTAGCATCGTTTCATAATTCCAGGCAAAGCAGCAGTGGCTTCAGAGCAGCTTCTGCTCACCATCACCATCAGCTGGATTTGTAGCATAACAGCCCCTCAGTCCACTACCGAATTCCTGAGCCACATTCACTCTTCCTTGCAGTTTGTCCTTTAAAGCATAACCTAATAGCCCCTAAACAGACCTACAGAGAATGGTAAATTACTATAAGTTTTCAAAATTTTCAAGGATTTACGCAATCGTAAAAGTTTCCCAGAAAGAAAGGTGACGTTAAGTCCAGTTTAAAACACAGAGCAAATTTGACTTCAAGATGAACTGCCAAACCAAATCACTTCTGGTTTTGCTCTTTTCTGCCCCTTAGGAAATCTGTGTCTGATTCAGGAAGTCCTTTCCCTTCTCTCTCCTTTGTTTCAGTCTTTTTATTTTTTTATTTCTCTGATTAAATAACAGGCTTTTTCCTTTATTCTGCTGTAGGGTTTTTAGCCATGTCTTTGGAGGAAGTGTAGGATATCAAAAAGCTTGTAACCAGAAAGTTAGCTTTTCCTCCTGTATTTCAGGCTGGAGGAATGATGACAGGAATGCTGTAAATTTGTCAGACCCATTTAAGCATTTAAGTGCATAAACAAAGGTTTGGTGGAGGGAGTAAAGTTTGACCAACTCAGATGTTTTCCATGCTCAAGAGTTATTTCTTAGGGCTCCTTTGACAGTATTAACTGCCTGTGGCAGGGAGCATTCTGCACAGTGTGTTTCCTCATCCCCCAGCTACAGCTCAAAACCATCCCTGAATCTCAAGGCTTTACTCATCTTGTGGCCACAACCCAGTTCTGGGCCACTATTCATATAAACCTGGTGAACGCTTTTTTCAGTATTCAGCTAGGCCCCCCACTGATCATCCCACTGTAAGAAAAGCAAGAAAGGCTTCCCCATAAATATTTGATTTCTTAACAGCTGTACTCAGGCTCCTTTCTCCTTCCTCTTTGGCTTTACACACTATGCTTGTCCTCTGGGTGGAGCAGCCATCTCCATGCAGAAAAAGCTCCTCATTAATTTGCATCTGGCCATTTATGAGTTTCTGCATTATGCTAATGGCAGTGTCTCATATCCCTTTAGAAAAAATCACATAGGTTGGCTCTGTCTTTTTCTGAGCCACCCCACAGGGACTCTCCTGAATTACAGAGCAGCTTACTGCTGATTACTTTTTTATTTCTCCTCTTAGGAAACGGATAAAAGGTTTAAGTTCTGACACAAACAGGAAAACATACTAAGAGGATTTATCCTGAAGGCATCTGCTCTTTAAATAGTGATGGAGCAGTGTCAGTCTGTTTCCCAGAAGGGCCAGAAGCTCCACCACTCTTTGTTCCCGCAGCCCTTGTGTGACTAGAGGCAGAATATCCTGTCACGGGCTGTCAGATAGCTCCCAGAATGTGCAGCTTGGTGATTATAGGCTGAGGAGGGACTCACTGCCACTAGGAGCATGAAGAAGTTGGGTTTAAGAAAAACTCTGCTCTGCTTCTTTAAGGATAGCACCAAGGCTGTATTCTACTGTGAGGTAAGACTTTGTAGAATTTACTAAATCAGTGATTTCTCAGCCTTTCAGGCCATGTTCCCTCTTGTTTTCTTAAACAAGGAGTGGGAGGGGGAGTGAGTTGTCAGAATTATCACTAGTGGAATTTTCCAACTTTACCAGGCAGGAAGGGGGGACAGAAAAAAAAAAAAAAAAAAAAATGCTCCACTGTAGAAAAACAACTGGACAGAGTGCAAGTGTAAGCAACTTCTGGAGGGGCATATGCATGGTTTGATTGACTCAGGCTGTATGAAAATATGCCTCAAAAATCTATTAAGATAAACTCTTTCAAGGTTTTATTAATAAGGTGTACAACTGGAAAGTTATACTCTATTGTAACATTTTATTTTTCTCTGTAATAAAATGTGTTCCACTGGAACAATATTCCAGAGGGAGAAGAATCTTCACTTCAAATTGGATTGTTCACAATTTTTCCTGGTTTTGTTTTCATTTGATTTGAGGTCAGAAATTTGCCTTTTTCAACTTTTGCCTTCTGATGTCATATAGATGTTTATGGCAATTACATGGATTTCAGCTCAGTGTCATGGCCAGACTCTAACATGCACAAGAAGAGCTTTATGCAAACCTAGCTATAAGGAAAGAAGAAACTTATTACTTGTTCCATGGGAGGAAAGCCATGTCTGACAATTTAAGTGATGCATTCATAGAGATGACACGGCTAAATGAGATAAAGGGCTTCTACATTCACAAATACATTATCCTAATCCTCATTTTTCAAATTGTGCTCAAATCTGGCTTGGTCCTGTACACTTGGCAGACAAGGATTTGCAGATAGTGCAGTCACTTTCTAATGGCTACTTTCAGTTTGAAAATGCTTCTAACTGATAACCAGGTAAAAATCCAGAGGGGCAGGAGACTGGTGGGGAAGAGCAGCTAAAACTGTTTACCTAGTAATGAAAACCAGAGAAATTCAAGGGAGCTGGAAACTAAGACTTGTCCACACAGTTTTAAGGAAACTAGAAGCTTGTTTATGTAGTCTAAATAAATGGAAACAATAGACCATCAACCCAACACTCACAAACAAGTTCTCTCATGTGTTGCACAAGGATTCCAGGGGATTTCTCTCCTACTGGCTGGCTGGCATGATGCTTACAGCTTTGCACCTCCAGAGTAAACATCAGGAGTGCTTGAGGAGTTTCTTTTAGCTGTTTTTGCTCTGTGACAGTCTACACATACTGAAATGGCCAGCACAACCTTTCTGGTTCCAAAGTCTCCCTGCAGCAAAATATCATGAGCCAGGGTCATGACCGTCAGCAGAAATAATACTCCTTGCCTTGGGGAAAATTTTTCAAGGATTTTTTACCCTGTTATTCCCTTCGTAGGGGCAGCATGAGGCCTATACTGGGGATCAAAGGGAAGTCTGAAATGGCATCAGATGCTGTAGAGCAGCACAAAATTATGATCCTGGTCAAAATGATAAGTACATAATTGATTTTAATTGACTTTGATCAGGATGAAAGAGCAACTATTTTCTTCTTCCCTTGTCAGATATGAAGTCTCACTGAAAGGAAATCCAGGCAACTAATATCTCTGGAGATTTGACTTTTGCTCCCTAGATTCTTGATTGATTTGTTTGGAAAAGATAATCAAATCAGTGGGATTATTGAGAAATTTCTACTGGAAAATTATACTCCTAGCACCGATAGAGTTTCTTGAGTAAATACAGTGTCATTACAAGTCCCAGCAGTGTTCTGTCAGGATGGGAGATAGAGCTTACTGGCATAAATTGTTGTCCAAGCTTCTTTTTCTGATTTTGTGACTAATTTTTCATATGAGTGGAAGAAATCTGAAGCATCTCCCATCACTGGGTTTTCTCCTGTTTGTTCCCAGTGAAGGTGATCATGTGTATGCCATGAAAAGGCAGCTTGGTCTTAGATGTTAGGGCTTTTTAAGGCACGGCTTTGCAGGAAAATTGCAAAGTGATTCCTATTTTCTTCAACTCTTTTAATTACTTATTACTAGAAAGTCTCTTCAAATGCAGTTTTTTGGAAAACCTTAGGTGGTGAGCAGTGTCTAAGTTATCATAATGATACAGCAGTCTCCTAATTTGACTGATCTTTCTCCCACCCAAATGATTCCAACTTCTTTGAAGAAAATCTGTTCCATTTCTTATCTTAAATTATGCTTTCATTAAGCAACTGATTAATGTTGATCCCCTGCTTCGTGTTGTATAAAACATTCCATTTTATGTGTTATCTAGACTTTTACACAATGGCTTTTAAGAGATTACTAAAATGTTCCCTCCCTTTGTTGTATATTCATGCATTTATTTATATGTGAGTATGAATCTGTGTAACTGTATAGTAATTTTCCCCTTAGGATACTGTGAATGTATGTCTTAAAGGAAAAGGAGATTAACAGTAGAATACAATACAAACAGGCTGACTTTATGGCAGGCTTGCAGAAACTCCTGCCAAGCAGAAGAATAAATAACAGCTGTGTTAATCAAAGCCAAATTTAAAAGATAAGGCTTGAATTTAGGTGGTCAAAGTCCCAGAAAACTGGGCAAGATTAATGCCCACAGAAAAAGAGTGTAATAATATACAGTTAAGCTGAAGGCAAATTTTCAAAAGTTCTTGTGTGACTTAAAGGCCTAAGTCAAAAGTGACTTTGAGAACAGAAGCATTTACTTTCCCTGTAATTCCATAGGGTTTATGCTCTGGAATCCTTCAGTCTTTCCTGAAAATAGGAGTTAGGTGACTGCCTGCCTTAGTCCCTTTTTGGAAGCATAATCTGTAGTCACCTGAAAGTCCAAAAATTATGCTGATCCAAGCAGTGGCTGAATATAAACCTGGGCTACCAACTCAAACCAAAGAACCAGAGGTACGAGCACGATTATTCCCTGTTTTACTGGAAAGCCATATGTCATCTGGTTTGGATTAAACTCACAAAGATGTGTTAGCCTGTTCAAGATCCTGTGGAAGCATTTTGAATCCATTGTAACTGACGTAAATATAGCCCTTGACTGGAAATCATCCAGAGAGAGAGAGAGCTGCAGCGGTTCAGCCAAGATGCATTATATCAAAAGCATGGATAAGTAATTTGGTGTCCTCATGGGAAGGATAGCATTACAGTTTCACAACATTCATAAAGTGCCTGCACAGTGAAAGATCTAACACAATCATTAAAATATGGATGAATGCCCAATGAATCTTCACCTCCTATCATGGATCATGGCTGTCTTATCTAGGCAGGTGTGGGTAGAGGAGCAGGAACCCACAGTGACAGAGGGCACAACATCAGCTTAGTCATGCTCCTTTGACATGAGCATGTGAGCTTCCAGACATGATTTACTATGTTTGCATAGCAACATTAATTACTTTTTAGTGGTTATCTAGCCAAGAATATGTACAGGACTGCAAAGCTCGGATAGAAACTTCAGCCAAGCTTTGTAGGACTTACAGAAGCAGTCCTTTTACTCACAGTATACCATATTTTAAGTCACGAACTAGTGCTTGTATTTCCAACCTACTTCTGTAACAAAACATCTGTGTTATTTTGGAGATCTCATTTCACCTCCCTCCATAATTTTTATTTGATGTCTTTGGAGTTGTGCTATGATGAATTAGCTCTTGCCTATATAATTAATGAAGTTCTACAGGGAGTGGTTGGGATGGTTTTGTTAGTTGCCAAATTCTGCTGTTATCTACTGCATGATGATTTGGTATCTGGGTTCAGACTCTGGGCTGTGACTGGCAGGGAAGTACTCAACACAGCATAAAGAGGCAATTCTCCAAAGTCTTCTTTCCATTGTCCGACCACAACTTGGTATAAACCCTAAAGAGCTTACAACAGCCAGTACAAAACAGTAAACATCAAAATAACCAAGAGTAATCCCTTCTTGTAACACATGATGCCTACAAAAGGTGCTGAGGAAATTTCTAATGCAGTTCTGGGCCATCTAAGGTTTCTGCTTCCCAGGAGAATGTGAATGGGCATTTTATGCCTATGTTAAGGCACTTCAAACTAAGATACTACCATCCCTCTATGTGTTCTGATTCTTGACGTCTTCCTCCCAACAAGAGCTTTTCTTTCTGAGAGATTTCCAAGAGCAGCACCTTACTCCCCCAGTATTAATATTTAAAAAGTTAAGAAAGTCAAACCCCATGAACAGGGGTCATTTGGCTGACTTCAACAGGGCTGCTTATTGGATTCAGAATTACTCACATCACTGAGGTACTAAAGACAGAGGCACCATATTTTGTAAATATTGATGGCCTTTATACCTCTAAGAGCTTCAGGAGCTGCAGTATATTTGCAAACCTAGCTTTGAAATACCCAGCATGCTATAGCTTTCCTCAGAGTCCTCATGGATGAAATATTTGAGACAAACCTCAAAAATTGTATAAGCAGGAGAACAACATAGTAGTTGAAGGAAACCAGAAAGCTGCTGTACATCATGTACTAGTTTTCCCATTTAAAAGGTGATTTTTCTTGTTCTGGTATTTGCCTTTTTTATGGGTACTGTGAAGAAGTGTATCTTAGTCTAATATTCCCAGCTCTCACTAGAGTCCTAGTGGCTTGGAAGCATCTCTGATTCATTTGACTGCTTACACAGAAAGGTCCTGTTTTTCACAGGCATGTAGTACAAACCTTTGGACACAATTAGAAAACTACCACTTAAGATATAGGGTGTTGGCTGGACAATTCTCATGGAGATGTTCTTTCCATCTGTTTACCATAAGCCTAGAAATCACTTTAAGATCACAGAAAACCTTATATACTCCACTGATTGGAACTGTATAGGCAAAGCATAAGAAAATGCATTTCTCTTGACTTCTTCATTCTTCTATTGAAGACCTGAGAATATAACAAACTAAATTGGATTTTATAGTCCATTGTTTTCTCTTAAACTGGGAACTTTTGCTCTTCAGTGGCCTGTGATTATCTATTTGGTAGTCCCTGTCTGTTGTGTTTGTCTCCACAAAATTTTAGACTTCATTTTCAGCTCTTTTCTGTCATTTCTTATGATAACATTTGTCATCAACTCACCATGAACTTTCATAGTACTGGCAATGCTACTAGACTCAAGAGGCAACTCAAGAGGTTCTTTCCAGACAGTTTTGTACCTACATTTTAAATGAAAACTCTCTAGACCAATCTCCAATTGGAGTCTTCTATCAGCTTTCCACTTAAGACCCACTGTATGTTTACATAGTTGTGTTTGTATAATTATTGATGTCCTTAATAGAAGAGGTTATCAAATAATATACTGCAATTTAATTTTAAAGTGAGTGAAACAGCCTAAAATTTTAACTGAAAAAAGATGATTGAATTAGCAAGAAATACATTGTTCATTGTTCCCCACAAAAACGTAGGTCAAAAGCCTATATCAGTACAGTTTTCTTCTTAAAGCTTGAAGGTGAAATGTGCACCACATTAGCAAAACTTCTATTGGTTCAGCAAAGCCAAGAGGATGTACTTCTGTTAATATTGCCTGGCTGTTTGGGATTTTTTTAGTCATTAATTTTTGTTGAATTTAAAGGGCCCTCATTGCTTTGACTGAGCTTTTTAGAAATATTTGCAACTGGGTGGAAAGGGACACTGGTGCGTGACTTCTGCTGATAAGGAAACATGGCAGTCAAATGCTGTTGGAGAAAAGTGGGAATATATCCACCAACTGCAATGCTCATCCCATACCCTGTGTGTTTTGGCATTGGTCTCAACTCCCCCCTGCACAGAGAGCCCTTCTCAACTTCTCTGCTTGCTAAACTTCTGCAGGAGCAGCCCAGCAGCACTTCATTTCTGGAACACAGAAAGAGAGGGGAAAGAAGCATCAGGGACATCTGTAGACAGAGGGATGGAAAGGGAAACAGAATTAGAGATGAAGCTTCACATTACCTCAAGTCACAGACTGTTCAGGACATTGACAAGAGTTTCCATGTTGATGTACTTCCCATCAGTTTCCAGCTGTTGTATAACCATTTTTGTTCAGGTAAAAATAGAAACACAGTGCTTTGAGATATTCTCCAAGACTCATCTACATTTCTTTATTCATTGCACATTCTCTATCTACACTGCTTTTTAAGCAGTCTCATTAAAAAAAGAACAGACTATTCAGCAAGTGTGGGACACTTTCCAAAGTAACTCATACAATCTTTACCAATGTACTTGAGCAGCAAAAAATAGAATTAAGCTCACATCTTGATTTTTATTTGGCTACAGAATTTTTCAGCAAATTTTTTGTTCCTTCTGACTGATTCAGTATAGCACAAGGTACAATACAGCACAGAAAATACAAGGTGAGTGTCCAGAATTGCCAGCCAGCCAACCCAGAACTGCTGAGAAAAATTTAAATGGTGTACATTTGCTCATGAAGTTTTTTGTGATTTGTAATAACTTCAACATTAGCAGTACCACAAAGAAGGATGTTCTGAATTTAAACATAAGGGGTAAATTAAACCAGTGGTGTTGTAATGGTTGATTGCAATCTGAGAACGTGGTCCAGGATTTTCATGACGGTGTGAAGTAGTTCATCGCTCTGTTGAAAGATTCAAAAGTATCTTCAGTGCATTTGCATTTTTTCAATAAAATAATTTAAAAGGTTGTGTTTTACTTAGCTTTAAAAGTTCAGTGTGTTGCTTTACATTACTTCAGTCCAATTCTATGAATACTATTAAGCATAAAGTTCTAAACATTTTGCCGTGAAGACCATCCATGGTGAAAATGTAAATTAATACGTTAGAGTTTACTTGTTCATATTTTGTAGCTCAGCCATGGCCTTCAATATACATTAAAACATCTAAGCAAAAAACCAGTAACTCAAGTAATGCTTGTTTGCTTAGGTCCTGAAGCCTTTGAAAAAAAGTGTAATGGGTGGAGTGGTGACATTTACTTAAAAGCATTCATTAATTATAGGAAGGAAGAAAGTAACAGCTGGACTTCACTTAAAACTAAGCACAAAGAAGACTTCAAAGACATGTTGCATGACTTTAAGCTCCTGTTTAGTTTACATGTTCACTCACTAGATGTGTCTGCCTCCCTTCATTGTTTATACAAGGGCCTTAAAGTGCTTACACTTGCAATGTATATAATTTCATTAGATGCCTTCCAATAGACAGTGTAGTCCAGCTCTTCATGCTATTACCTTAATTCAGCCAAAACTAATGACTTTATCTTTTGAAGTGTTTCAGTTCCTACAAATACTGTGAGTTTCTTAATGACAATAATAATGCTGGTCAAATGGATACCTCCTTTAGAATGATATAAAAATAAAAATGTGTATTCTTTCACATTTTCATCATAAATGCAGCCAATGTCAGAAGATGTATTGAAAGCTGTAGAAAGTTTGACCACTTATGTTTAAGTGCTTCATTGAGTCTGCTGAGTATTTTAATATTTATTTTTCTTTAAAAACTCTAATTTGTTGTTCTAGATCCAAAAGTCTTCTAACAATGTCAAATTTACATCCCCCATGGACTTTACTTGGTTTTCTTCTTTTCATTAAGCCCCATTGGAGCTCTTGAACTTGTGCATTTCCTGTAGTTTTAACTGTATCCTGTTGTGTTATAAAGAATGAATCTGGCTAAATGTGAGTTGCTGGCAGAGGCTTATCAATTTTATTGTGAAAAAAAATCTGGATTAGTCTGCACATTTGTAGGGGGTTTGGTTCCATAACTGGGCGGAAACACCAATTAATGTAGTTGTTTTAGTTCACCATCCTCACACTGCACCAATTTCATGTAGTGGCCGAACACCAGTGCACCCACTAAACTCATTTCCTGCTGTGAGATAAGGATTAGGAGAAAAGCAAAGCCTGCTCAAAACTTTGAAAGATATAAAGACAGTTTTATTAACAGAACTAAAAGAAAAAGTAGTAAGAATCAGAATTAACTTTCAGAACATTTCTCCTCGCCCCAACCCATTTTCTTTTTCCCACCAACAACGTAAAGAAACAAGACCTGGGACTTTAAGTCAGTTTACCACCTCTAAAATAGACTTTCAACAGTTCACGTAGGGAGAGGAGTCTCTCCTGCCATGCCATGGAGCCTTTCCCACAAGAACACAGTTCTCTCATGGGTGTATAACACAGTAAATCAGTGGAAAGGATATCTGTTCACATTGTGAAAGTCCCTTCCCTCGACATACAGTTCTTCCCACAACTGCTTTCGAGGGCTCATCTCTGTCTCATGGGGTACTGTTTTAAGGATGAGTTGTTCTGGTAGAAAAGCAAAGTGTCTTCTCATATCTCTCTCTGGAAGCAAGATTTCTCTTATCCCTGAAGCAAGGATTCTCTTTTCCTATCTCTGGGAGCAAAAATTTTCTTCTTCTATCCCTGGGGCAAGGGTTGTCATCTCTCCCATCTCTGTGGCAAGGTTCCCCATCTCTGTTCAAGTTTCTCATAGACCACAGCTACTTCAACATCAGCTTGCTTCAGCACAGGTGCCTTTGCTCAGGCTGCAGTTAGAACACTGCATCCCCACAATTGCATCCATGGCCTTACAAAAGAATTTCAGCTGAAAGCATCTCCTCTTTCTCCTCCCTCTGGGCTTTGGCTCCTTCTTCACTGACCTCGGGGTCTCCATGTTGGTTTCTTCACATGTCCTCACCCTTCCTCTTACTCGAGAGAGGATTGATGTTTCATTTGTGTACTGAGAGAGTCGGTATCTCTCCTGGGCTGTGTTGTTTGTCACATGATCTCAGCTGGGCCGTGACCAAAGCTGCTGCAGACTTTTCCCGGGGAGAGGGGAGCAGGATCTCAGCAGCCAGGCCAGGACTCAGCTGTAGCAGGATCTCAGCCATGCCCGGCCCAGCCAAGTGGGCCTGGCCCCGGCCCCGCTGGGCTTTGCGGGCCCCCTGTTACATGTTCAAGAGCTGGAAGCAAGACAGAGATTCCCGGGCTTCTCGTTTTTTAAATGTGAATCACGGAGGCATATTCAGCTTCTTAAGTGGCTAAACAGAGTGTTGTCCATCTTAGAACTAGCAAGCTAACTGGTCCTCTCAGGGCTGAAGGAAGTGGTCAAGTTCCTTGCAGGGGAAAATCACTTTTCAAACCATGAGAACATTACTCTCCTCCTCCTTCTAACTCCATGGTATTTGTAGTTGTATGCACATGGATGCACAGTGGCCTGATGTGTTCCAGCTGACATGAGACCATGCTGTACCCAGTGAGTGTTTACAGGGCTGGTTACCTTAGAAGTGACACTGCCAGAGCAGTAGGAGGCAAAAGAGAGTGACAGCTTTTCCACTGCTTTTTGTGAGCTGTTCTTCACTGCTACAGATAGCTCTCTGAGGAGGGACTGAGTGTGTGCAGTGAACAGCATCACATTTCATGCAGTACCAGTATTTAGACAGAATCTAATATATTTGTGCTTCCTTTTCCTTCATGTGACTCTAAACCATCTTTGCTTGCTACTTCGGTTAAGACACTGCTTGTCATAAACTGCAGAACAAACCACTTCTGCCTCATGCTATTTGTGTGCCTTCACTAAGTAATTCATGCCAAGGTAATGTTATGGTAGTAAACCCAGGGCTGCCACACAACATATTTTCAGGTTCAGTCCAGGTGGAATCAGAAGGGTTTGACTTGGATTTCAGGGTGCTCAGCTAACTAGAATCTCTCTGGGTGAGTGCCAGATGAAATTTTTGGAGGCATCTACTCAACAGGAGTGGATAAATTGTATGGTACCTGCACAGTGAGCCTGGTGCTCCTGGAGCCTTTCATCAGCTCTGATAGAGTGTGACATCCAGTGGGTTCAACGCTCAGACACAAGTCATTTGTACTGTAAAGGCACAGTAGAGCAACTGTTTTCTGGAAGCACAGATTTTCTAAGCCCACAGTACATGCCCCACATGCCTATGTTTCCTCCTGGACAACTTTGTCCTGCCCTGAATATGTGGATTTTTACTGGATTTTTACTTTTTTTAAGACCAATTTCTCTTTCATATAAAATAAATTGGTCTTAAGTGGGCATCAAAACAACAAAAGAATTTGTCACTTCTAACAATAAATATGTGTTGGAATCAAAGTCCATGTTTGAACCATCTGCTCATGACCAGCTTTTGCCTCCTGTAGGCAATATCCAGATGTTTCTTATCTTGCCCATAGCCACTGAAAATTACATGTAACATATTCTGCCATGATCTCTTCCTTGTTCTCAAGTCATCAGCATTGAAAACTGGCTTATACTGCTCCCTCTTAATGTATATGAAAAGAATTCTTTCCAATTAACATGAAAAAAAATGGTTAACAGAACATATTCTTGTTAATAATTTGGGAACCCCTTCTGCCCTTTAGCAATAGCTTTGTTAGGAGAAAGAAGATGAAATAGAGTCCCTTTCAGATTTTGACAGACACACTGCAGCCATGTAGTGCACTGTCTGTTGCATTGGGCCAACACTGAAGTGATGTGATTGCCAGTGTGGCAGAGAGGTCTGGGTTATGTCCCTAAGGTCACTGTTGCCAGCAGGCAATACCTAGACAGTACATTCCCTGAACTCCCCTAGCTCAAAGGGTTTGATTGTGAGAGCCCTCACACTGAAACCCACAAACAGAGGGAGATTCTTCTGCAATCTCCTTGCTTGGCTAAAGAGTGGCCACAATGTGGCCTTTGTTACAGTGGGGAACTTCCCGGCCACTTACAAAGAAGTTGCGTAAGAGACAGCTGAAGAACCCAAGGTAAAACATATTTTTAGATGTTGGCAGGTAACACTGGCATGCAAATTCCACAACTCAATCTCCTAATGTCTGTTTCTACCCTGGTGAATTGCAGACAAAGTGTAATTAAATAAATGAAATTTGCAGTTCCTGGAAATCTTACAAATGTTTTCTCTTTAAGTCTTTAAATCTTAAGATTCATTAGACAATCCTTTTTGGTGCAAAAAATCATAGAAGCATAGAACAACCTGTGTTGGAAGGGACCACAAGGATCATCAAAGTCCAGCTCCTGCCCCTGTGCATGACAGCTCCAAGAGCCACACCATGTGCCTGAGGACATTGTCCAAACTCTTCTTGAGCTCTGTCAGGCTTGGTGCTGTGACCACTTCTCTGGGGAGGCTGTTCCAGTGCCCAACCAACCTCTCCATGAAGAACTTTTTCATGATATCCAACCTAAACCTCCCCTGACACAGCTTCATGCCATTCCCTCAGATCCTGTCACTGGTCACTACAGAGAAGAGATCAGTGCCTGCTGCTCCTCTTCCTCTCATGAGGAAGCTGTTGACTGCTGTGAAGTCTCCCTTCAGTCTCCTCTTTTCCAGGCTGAAAAAACCAAGTGATCTCAGTCACTTCTCATACAGCTTTACCTCTAGACTCTTCACCATCTTTGTAGACCTCCTTTGTATGATCTCTGATGGCTTCTTATCTTTCTTATGCTGTGGCAGCCAAAACTGCCCCCAGCACTCGAGGTGAGGCTGCCCCAGTGCAAAGCAGAGCAGGACAATCCCCTCCCTTGCCTGGCTGGTGATGCTGTGCCTGATGTCCCCCAGGACATGGTTGGCCCTCCTGGCTGCCAGGGCACTGCTGACTCCTGTTCAACTTGCCATCAACAGGGCCCCCAGCACCCTTTTTTGTGGTGCTGCTCTCCAGCACCTTGTTCCTCAATCTGTCCAGGGCTGACCCACCCCAGGTGCAGACTCTGGAGTAAAATTAAAGTTGACAGAAACATATTTTGAAGAATCTTTTGTAGAATACAAAGACAGGCAAAACAAAGAATTCCTGCGTTTTGAAATCTAACCGATATAGTAAGGTGATAGCTTATTTTCAAACCCATCTTTGTTAACGTAGAGTGATGGGATTCACATGTCTTTGGAGTTCTGCTGGACCACAGGATGAGAAAATTAATAATGAAATAAAACCCTCCTCTGCCTCTCACTCAAGTACTCTTTAACAAAGTGGGGCAGCATGATAGCAAGAGAGAGCATAATAGTTTAAATATTTGCTATGCCAGATGCTAGAGAGAGGACAAGGAAGCTTTAGCATCCACTGTCTACAATTTGCCTAACATCTGCAAGATAATCAGAAACAGAAGAGTATAGATGGAGTTGGTGGGATATTGTCTGATATATACCCTTCTCTGTGATCAGAAGCCATGAAGCATGGGGAGAAGGAAATAAGCAGACCACAAACAGTGCAGGAACAAGGTCACCAGGAAGGAACCAGAAGATGAGAGATTTGGGACAAGAGTGAACTATGCACAAAAATACTATTTCCCCTTGCTGAGCTCTTCCTTTGCCTGGAGTTTGTATAGATTTTATTTGGAAGAAAGAGAAATAATGGTACATGAGTGATTGCTAACAATTCAGAACAGTTCTTAATAAAGAGAAATAAATGTTGTTTCCCTGTCAATGCAAGCTACCACCCCTTTTTTTACATTTGGGAAGAGTTGAGCAAGTGGTTATACTGATAGAATTATTACAGTGTGGAAAGGTGGATCGTCCCCCTACAATGACCAGGACAATTTGCTTCCTTCACCTTCCCCATTCTTATAAATGTGACTAATTGTGGTGGAACAGGTTCAGGACCCACGGAATGAAATGAAGGATAGCAGCCCAGAAGAATAAGATGTCCTGTCCCTCTGTGTAAAAAACAGTTAAGTGCTGTTTTTAAGTAAAATATGGCTTTATTGCTCCCATTTGTTTTATGGATTCTTTACCACCCATTGCTTAATTAAACTCAAAATACAAGCCTGACTTTATCATTACCAAGCCTGTGAGCAATCATTGTGTCACTGAGCCAGCTCTTCGTGTGGTTTTACA
This sequence comes from Chaetops frenatus, assembly GCA_013400775.1. Classification (NCBI taxonomy): domain Eukaryota; kingdom Metazoa; phylum Chordata; class Aves; order Passeriformes; family Picathartidae; genus Chaetops; species Chaetops frenatus. The sequence continues at coordinate 120,277 of VZTR01001750.1, forward strand.
AACCTTTACTTTGAGGATAGGATAAGAATAGCTTATTTGATCTGGCTTGGCTGTCCTGAAATCAATAGGTGGTATCAGATCCTGAACAGCACACTGCTGCAGTACATATGGAAGATAAAATATAGGGTCAGGAGCCCAGTTTAGCTGTTGCATTTCATCTGGATTATAAAAATGCGCCAGGCCAAAACCAGAGTCACACACAGTTGAATCAGCTTTCTAGTGCCCCATGGAAATACCCTCCTTCCCTGCAATAATCTTTCCACAGAAAGCTTTCTAAATGATATCATATTTCTCCTTCCTGGCACTCTTTAACTCTTTCTCCTGTGACTATCCAGTAATAGAGGAGTTCTTTGGTAACATTAGTTCCCATATACTTTTCCTTTTTTTTCCTTTCCTTTCTCAGTGTTTTATGTGGCTTTTCTTTTTTATTTTATTCCACCCTGAAAAACATTTCAGCTCATCAAGAGGAGTTTCTACAATGTTTGCTCAATGCTTTAAGGTTCATATTCCTCTCCCAACTTTTTCCATCAAGGAAGCCAGGATCTGAGATCCCTCCTGTGTTTAATTTAATCAGCATTTCAGATTAGCTCACCACTGCCAATGTGTGTGAGGGAACAAAAGAAACTTAGCATGAACTTTGTGATCGCTGCTGACTTAACAGGACTGGTTTTCAACTTTTCTGTAGGAACAACAGAATCAGCTTAGTGAAAACTTCTTATTGTTCTAAACTTCTCTTCAAACACTGAGAAAAAAAAAGACCAAATAAAAGGACAGCTTAAGGGTGAAAAAGGTGTCAGGAACAGAGGTTTTCTGCTGCAAGAGTTCCCAGGTAATAGGCAACCTGGGCTTCTTGAGCTGTTTCTGAAACAGGCAGGCAGATTGCTGAGTCAGTGCTCTTACAGTGTCCTTCAAGAATTAATTAAAAGCAGTGAAGAATATGCTTTGCTTCCTCAGTAGGATTTTTTTTCCTGAAACTGTTTTGAGCAGCTCTGACCAGAGGAAATGGGAGACAACTGCCATTATCACATAAAGGCAAGACCACTTCCTCCAGGACAAAAGTCACAGGTATATGGGTCAAAACAGCAGCTGGAAATCTTTCAAACACATGAGCTTTTAATAGGCAGACTCAGAATAATTGGAGAAGGTTTGTACCAGACCACCTGAAAGCAAGCTTCAGATGTTTACCAATAAGGATAAAGCACCTCTGCCTAACCTTTCTTGTTACAGGAATTTTACACAGCTTGATTTAGTCTGAGTTGAGATAACGAGCTTCGAATATGAAGTTCTCGAGAGACTTTGTTCAGCTGATTTTCCAAATAAGCTCCATACTTGTAATATTGTTGTAAACGCACATTAATTACCCAGGAACCTTAGCCGTATTTGGCAAAGCTGGTTGCCACAGCAGTTGTTGCTGTGCTACGTGCTCTATTTTGCATTTAGCTTTTTGGTATGGTAATATTACAAAATAAGCACACTCACTGTGGGGAGAAAAGCAGCAACCCACCAAGCCTCTTTCTTCCTAATATGGTGAAATCAAAAGCCTTGGTCTGAGCCAGCTGAAGTGCTGATGGAGTCAAAGTCCAAGGATCAGTGTGGTGTGGCGCCTGAAGAGCACAAAGGTCGTGGTCAAGATTCACACTGGGAGGGCAGGAAATGTTTAAATTCCCTGACCATGACTAAATGATGGGAGCCAGTGATGCTATCAGGGATGCCCTCTTCTCATCCCAGCTCCAGACTGGTGAGAGCATTCCTTCCTATAGTTGCTGGCTCGGGAGCTCTGGGCTGTGCTATACAGCATGTGTAGGGACTTACTTTTCACAAAGGTTTATATTAAGCAGGGATGTGAATTTCTCAGTGAGCAGCAGTGTGGAGGTCTCAGGCCCTGAGCTGAAGAGGAGGCTGGTGAGGGACAAGCTGTGGCAGAAGGACAGCACCAGGCCTTGGCATCTCCTCTGCTTGCACAATGTCCTGTGAATGGGGGCCCCAAACACCATTAGAGTACCAGGAAGTTTTGCCTTTTTTCTTATTTGTGTTCACTATCACCTTTTAAATGATAGAGCTCGGGTTTTCAAATCAACAACCGATTGGTTGGTGGGTGCTGTTTTCTACATCCCACCTAGCTCCTAGCTGAAGAGATGGGGTTTTCTGGCTGCTTCTCAGGGGTTCTACTTCTGCTGGTTAAGACCTCTGCTTGGGGATGCATTGTACAGTATCAACTCATCGTATTAAGTCCAATGATCCTTGCTTTTTCCTTACTTTCTAGTGTGGGGAAGAGACACAGGTGAATCCATAAAAGAAAGGGAAATCCATAAAAAAACCCCAGAGGCTGACATGTCCAGATGCATAATTCTAGTGATTATAATTTATCAGGTACCCCAGTCGTGAGGCTTTGGGAACAAAAGCTGACTGAAACTCACATCTCCCCAGAGGGAGAGCTACAGTGAAAGCACTTTAACCACACTTGTGTCACAAATTCCTCTTGCATCTGGTGACTATGACTTGTTCTAATTAAAACAATAACAGTTTCAGCACTATGTTTTCAAGCAAACAATCTGTTTGTGAGGAGAGAAAAGGAGAGAAACTCTGAATGCAGCACTTCTCTTCCCAGAGGATGTGTCTCCACTGCCCCATAGCATGTTCTCTCCTGCTGCAATGTTGTCACCCTTCAGAAAGCTTTGCTTCCCAGCTTTGCTTCCAAGAAAACAGGGGCTAGTTTGGCAGATTAATCATGCATATTACACCTATGAGGGTTCAAAAGGAGGCAAAGACCTGAGCTTTGCCTTTTGTAAAGCCTGATCGTGTCCAAAGCTGGATTTGTTGTGCCCTGTTGTTTCCACCACAGCTCCCCAGCCTGGGGCTCAGACCTAGCCCAGAAGGACTTGCCCAGATAAAGTGAGGAGGTTCTGCAAGCCCCTAGGGGGTAACCAGCCCTTCACTGGCAAGGAAGGATGAAGCAGAGGCAGCAGCTCGATGAGGGAGAAGCATGCTCAGTCAGCTTTATAAAATAATACATTGTTTATACATTCCTTAGGAAAACTTTGATAAGGAGGAAAACACTGAAGAGGAAATACCTTTTTTTTAGTGGAGTAAAAGTGATGCCTGTGGTTTTAAACAAAGACGTGTTGGCAGGATCATGCCATGCAGAAAAGGAAGAGAAAGGGAAACTGCATTTGAATTTATTCAGATAAGTGAAGGTTAGAAGACCTTATGTCAGAATTTTCCATTAATTCCTATGGTCTAGCTCTCTGCCAAAGTTGTGTTACCTCCTAACTCTTTTGTACAAATATTGTTGTGGTTGTTACTACTGATTACTGTGTCTACTGCAATTACACATACAAAAGCTGTTTACAGTATTGCAGCCATAATAATGCAAAAGAGCAAAGTCAGACGATTTTCATGGTGGATGTAGATGATATTTTGAATGAATTTGTGTAACTCTGTTCAGCTGCAAGTACTTAGAGTGGGGAAAAGACAAGAACAAAAGAGTAAGGAACAAACTTTGTTTTAATTCAATCACTGTATTGAATCTTAACTTGAAATTTGATTTTTGGTGAATCATAATTTTTTTGAACCTGCGATGAAAACCTCTGTTTGACCTAGAATATATCATTTTAATTCAAAGTCAAGTTTTATTAAAAATTATTTTATTTTTACTTAAGAAAAAAAAATCTAATCTTTTTAAAGGGTTTTCAAATCAAATAAAAGGTAATTATTCCTCTAAATTAAAATCTTTCAAGTTTTTAATTCTTTTTTTGGAGTGAAGATGAGTTTGTAAAATATTTCAGAATTCCCAAGTCTCATTATTTCTCACCAGAGAAGTTTTCACTGGAGCATTTCAGCCAGTAAGCAAAACAGGAAGGGATAGAAGAGAAGCTGAGGTACAAAGAAGTGAAAAGACTTTTCCAGTTTCTCATTAGATAGGTATCAGTATTAGAAATAGAAGTTGCATTTCCTGAGTTCCTTCTAGAGTGGGAAATACTGAAGGACATTAAAGAGATAAATTATTGATGTTAAATACATGTCCAGCCATAATTGTTACGAGCAATGGAGGTCATGACAATAACCAGAACTGTGTTCTTGGCCTGTGAAATCTGGTTCCGTGGTACAGTCACAAGCCCTGGTTGCCTGCTCAATTTGCATGGCACAAGTTATCATGATAGAAAGATGATTCTACTTGTATCACTCTCTCTTTTCAGGAAGTCTCTCTCTCGTTGTCGAAGAATTAACAGGATGCTTTCCAGTGAGTCGGCACCTCCTGCATTCAGTCGCTCCAATTCGCAGGCCTCCATGGACAGCACTTCCATGGAGGACTTCTGGTGTGAAGTAGAGAGCATCAAGGAGAGCAGAGAAGATGGATCTGAAGAAGCAATGCTCTTGGAGTTCAAACCTGCTGATGGTGAGCACATGAACACCGCTTATTCCTCATACTGTGGCTTTGTCTCCTCTCTAAAGAGTCATGCCCTGATTTTCTTCCTCTTACCACTCAGTCTGAGCAAAAGTACTAGGCTGGGTCTGTGATCATTGTAGCTCCACTCCTAAATATCACATTCACTCACTGGCAAATAACAATAATTGTCTGGTTTATTCACTGGAGCCAGTAATTTACTTCTGAAGTAAGTTTCTTGGCACTGATTTTATTTGGGCTTCAGGAGGATAGATACGGTGTATTTCAGAAAAGACATTCAATGAAAACTAAATCTCAAGCATTAAATAGACCAAACCAAAATATTTAAAGTAGCAAAATGTTAATATAGTATCCTGAAATTTTAAATTTTCTGCATTTTGGTAGGATATGATTCAGAAATTATTAAAGTCTTGAAGCAGTTTTTGATTAGATGTCATTTAGTGCTATCAGGAATTTGATTTTTGCCTGTTTCTCTGAAATTCCCCAATTAGGGTAGGATTCAAAGAGAGTTTAGAGGTAAGTCTGATTTTAGGGATGCCTACATCGAATTGACCAAATTCATTCATCACTCATACAACGTATCTTGAAGGTGTTACTGCCTCATTCTCTTACCTTAAAGTTTTCTCCTCTCTTGTTAGGTACTGTATTTGGAAAAACATGCAATAGTCTGTGCTGGCTTGTTGCAATGCAGCTATCCGTATTAGGTGATGTGATAACATCTAGAACAGCAGTTCCCTTTTTTTTTTTTCCAGTTAGGACCCCACTACAATGAAACCAAATTACTTCTGAGGTCGTGACCTGCTGATAACTGCTGCAACCTTTCTGTGGCTCCTGGCCACTAGTCTGGTAACTACTGATCTAGGGATAGATTTTGAAATGATGGCGTGTTCTTTCCATACAATTATTAACATGAGTGATGATGCATTTTTCCTACCTTGACATGCAATGGGATGTCATTAATTCTGCTACCAGGAAGAATGGTGGAAAGTGGGAAAAAGTATTAATTTATTAAGCAGTCAAATATGCAACCAGTCATGGTAAGTAACCCATACTGAGGTATCTAGCTCCAAGCATGGACTGTTTCCATGGGAAACACTTCCCATTCACTAGTTTTCAGCTGGGCTCTCCTTGGAGCAAAGAGAGAAGACCAGTTCACCAGAAATCTTGGTCTGCTGTGAGGATTATGGTCAGTCAGCTTAAATCCAAACTGCCCTCCTGTGTTCCTTATCGGAAAAAATCCTGTCTGGTCACACTCTTTAGCTTGGAGACTCCATAAAGAGTTTGTAAACCTCTTGGTCCCTCCTCCATGCAATTGCCAGAATGAACTAACGGGTGTCCCTGCCTTGTCTGCAGGGTCAGGGGAATGACACAAATTCTGTGAGCTGCCAAGCTGGATAACTTAGTAGGACAAGGCAATAAAGGAGATCATTTTCCAGAAGCTTTTCCATCAGTTTCATCACTGCTGAACTAAATCTTCTCAACAGCCTCAACTCTGCTGCAGTCCCATGTTACCCTTTGTCTGAGTCCACCTCATTAAATCACATTGATTTTTTCCCCTCTGCTCTGAATTAAAAATGAGACTGCAAGTCAACATGCAATACATCTCCACACTTCATTCACCTTCACATAGTTGTCTTAAACATATATATATATATATATATATATGTATTGCATACACCCACACACAGTCAGGCAGTGTTTGTCCTAGTTATTAACATCAGGAATATATTCAGTCTGGGATTATAAATCTTGGAAATAATAGTGAGTTCTATTAAGGTCTTAATAGGATAATACTCCCTGCCAACAATCAAAACACTAAAAATCAATGTGGAAACCCTCAGGGCAAAATAAAAGCAAATATTCATCACCCTTTTGAGATGTCTTAGAGAGGAGGAGATGAAGATCCTTAAGAAGGAGGCCAAAGGGTGATAGAAGCCAGGCAGGCACGACTGTCAAAACCTCAATGTGATTTGCCAGACATCATGTGCAAGGGGCAGATAACAGCACACATTCTGTTGATGTTAGCAAATATAGTCAAAAAAGGACAGAAGATTATGACAAGTGACACAAGGAATGAAAATGTAGGGAAGGAGAAAGTAATGGCATATTTAAGATGTCCATGCTATGCAGAGTTGCTTTACAACTTTTGTTACAAGGCTTGAATACTGTGAGTTATTTAAGGTTATATCTGTGAGCTGTTTCAGATTATATCTGAAATTCAAAGCAAGACACACCTCTTTTCTAGCAAACTCTATGAGAAAAAGAGAACTAATTTCTCAATTATATGTTTGTCTTCTGGTGGAGAATCAAATACAGTATCAAGACCCTGCTGTATAAGTAGCTAATGCTACAAAAATAATGCTTTGTAAAACCACATTGGGGGGGGGGGTTAACCTTAATTTAGTACCAGTGCGTCATAAAATTTTGAGCATTTTTTAATACATAAATTTCTTGTCTGTAGTAGTTTTACTCCTCTGATTGCTGTTATGTCTTAGTCTATTGTTTGTGAGTGGTCAGAACAGGAAAAGGGCAAAAGCCAGAGAAAACAAGTCACAGGGTGACTAGTAAGCAGGCAGAAGTTTTTGTCTGCCCTGCTGTTTTTCAGAGCAGGTTTGATTACAAACTCAGTTCTTGGAAAGAATATGTCAGGACAAAAGCCAAAACTAATATAATTTAAAAGCTGAAACATGGATAGGTGTGGCTCCAACAGCAGCATACAAGAAAGAGAAGAGACCTTCTTAGAAAGAAGAGTGAAAATGGCAGAAGAATCACTGGTTCAAAGCTTACAGAGAGGGAAAAGGAACAGCCTGACATCCTGTCTGTGGATACAGAAAGGATAAGAGCAGAGACAAGCTATTTCATGGGATACAGGGCTGGTCACACCACTGGTTAACACAGAGCAGGGGGTTTGGAAGCAGCTATTTTTGTGGTGCTTTGTAAAGAGGCTAGGCAGCTAACAATGAAGTTAGTGATGGCACATGCACAAGATGCTTTTGCTTGTCCCTACAGCCCAGTCCTGTAATTTTCTCTTTTGTGTTTCTAGCGGCCAAAGTGCACCAAACTGGTGTCCATCAATCAGCCTGCATGCTGATGTCAAGAAGAGGCAATAAAGGGAGAGTGGAAATACCAACCTGCCATTAAGACTGGCGCTGGGACAAGAACAATAAGTGCATTGACGAGTTGTTTTATGGAACATGCTGCAAATTAATCCATTTCCTGTTTGACATGTTTATTTGTAGTACCTTCAGTCAGGGCTGGAATGAAATTACTGTCTTGTGTCAAGCAGCTTACTACTGAGCTAGGATTGCTCACAAAACTGAAGTGAAGGACCTCAAAGTCTCCTGCATGAAGAGAGATTTTAAAAGACTATGACTGTTACCTTAAAAAGAAGACAAAAAGCAACGACAACAAAATTTTAAATCACCGAATGATTAAGAGAAGGTAGATGGGGACCTTCTCCCAATCAGATAATGATAAGGCATATTCATTTCAGGTAACAGGTAGCAAGCTGAAAACCTGTATTGCCTTCATAGGGACAGGTTTTTGTAATGAGGGGCCCTCAGGTGTGGCTCTGTGAAAAGATGCCAGAAGCTTCTGCAATATCCAGTAGAGCCAGGATAGAAAACAATTCTTCCCACAATACATAACCTCACTATGGAACCCATTGCAGTATTGAACCAGTTGGGAAGCAGGTGCTAAACAGGTTTAAAGAAGATATTAATCATTAATTGACATACCAAGAAACGCTTGGTTGTACAGTGTTACCGAGTCTTTAGTCATTAGAAGCTAGGATGATACCTAGCGTGCAAGGATGGCTGTTTTTTATTTCTGCATCTTCCTTCCCTACATGACCTCTTGGACACCTACCCCTTCTCAACCCTTGTTCTTTAGTGAGCAGCTCTGGTTCTTTATCATCTTGTTCAAAACAAGCAATCAGACAAGGTGGACATCACCCTTCCCTCAGTGTGGCTTCTTCATTAGCTGTCTGACTACCAGCTGACCCTCTGGAGTCTCAAATTGCATCATTAGTGTGCAAATACATTATTCTGCATACATGCCTTCAGTATTTCTGTTTATTTGAATTGGAATATGAATTTAATTTCCATTAGGCAAATGGCTTTCTGGAGAAAGCGTTGGAGTACAGCATGCTACAAATGAGAGTAGCATAAATGGTAACTGAGGGATTAATTTTCAGGGACCTTGCTTTGTCAGGCTGGTTCCTCTGCTGCCTTCTTCACATGCATATGCTGATGAAATGCCTCTTCTGTTCTCTCATAAGCCACTCCTGTGCAGATACTGACAAACTGGAAGTTGGCAATATGTTAACAAAACTAACTTAACTTGCACTTGTGGCCCAAGAAAGGTTGAAATTGGAGTAGTCTCAAGGTAAAGGCAGTGGTAGCAGTACGTCATGCCAATTCCTTCCCTTCAGCCACCTCTCCCTTGCCAGGCTTATTAACACTCTCTTTCTCCACAGAAGGGGAACTGGAGGCAGAGTGGCTGCAAGACGTAGGTTTATCCACATTGATCTCAGGAGCTGAAGAGGAGGATGGCCAAGCTCTGCTGTCCACTCTGACCAGAACTCAAGCTGCTGCTGTACAGAAGAGGTACAACACCTACACTCAGACCCTGAGGAAGAAGAACAAGCACACAGTCCGGGATGTGCGAGACATCTTTGGCACCAGTGACTCTTCTGTAAGTATCCCCATGCATGTCTTTGATCTTAATTTTTATGCATTTGCAAGTAGCTCACCAGAGCCTCTGCCAGACAGGAACCCTTTCTTGCTGACAATGCACAGACAGCCATAGCAGTTTCTGACCCTAAGACCAGACTTTTAATGCTGTATACACTACATTTGAGAGGAAAGGGAGAAATCAAACACAATAGATGGTACAGTTTTGTAACTAATCTGTAATATAATGTTGTATCTGTTGCCAGCCTTCCTCCTGCAACCTCCTATCAAGACTAACATTTACTCCCTTACTTTTTGGAAATTGGTGAGTTACTCTTGGCAGCTATTCAAATTTTTGATGGCTTCTGGGGACACTTGCTATTTACTCAGCAGTCTCAGTGGTGAAGTAAAACTTGTCTAATGAAGCAACTGGGGTTCAAATATGCATAAGCAATTAAAAACCTGCCAGCATGATTGTAACTTGTACACTGGCAGTTACATTTCACTTACATCGCAAATGGAAACCTATTAACTCTTCATTTGCTTCGTGGCTTCAGCAGTACCTCTGGAGGTTTCATCCACTTTTCCCTGAGGATAGCTCTGAACGCACCAGCTCCTGTCACTGCATGTTTTGATTCTGGTGAACGCAGTCAACTGTGTGAGTTTAGTCCACTGCTCAGAGCAACAGGTGTTATTTTACATTTATCACTCATGATATATTAAATGGGAGTCACCAATAAGATCACAAACTCACCTTTGAAGTTAATATTAAATTTTTTGCCGTTATAAAACTCCAAGAAACTATTTTTCATTATTATGTCACTTTGTCCTCTCCTGTTTTTTTGTACCTTCTCCTCAAGGCTTGATATCCTAGATTAGTTTAAAACAACAAAAAATTGGGAAACAAAGTTGTAGCTGCATAGTTATATTAAAATTACAAAGCTATCATGTCCAGATAGTTAACCTATTTGTTTCCGAATTAAGCATCTGGATTCTTTTGAACCTCTTGCACATATCCCACAAATACATCCAGAAGCATCCAGTAATTTCCTGTGAGCAGACTTTCTTTCATGAGAGATTATCAGGCATGTTCTCATGAACATTAAAAAGCTGGTGGTACTTCTAATTAGATTAGCTTACTTCTCCTGTTTCTAGTATCTGTAAACCGTAAGGTTTTTAGATTTTTTTACAAAAGCTTAAGTTTCCTAACAAATTTCAATAAGCCAAATAAACATTGCACATTTCCTCTCAGATGGGCGCATTACTGATTTATTTTTGACCTGCTTTTTTACCCCTTCTCACTTGATGAAGTTTCTCATTTGCAAAAGGAATTTGGAAGTTCAGAGCAATTGCCCTTCAAATCAGTGCTTTACCTCCTCCAAAATTCAGTTTGCTTACTAGTTCTGTATTGTGAAAGTTTAAAAGATAAGATCAAATAAGTAATTGAGTCTTCTAATTCTTCTTCCCACAAAAATATGCAGTTCTGCAGGTGCTTAACTAAATGTTAAACACAGATATCCAAACACAACTGCAGAGCACACCATCACCTCCCTCCAACTGTGGAACATTGTATTTCTAAAAGCCTGCAAGGCCCCAACACTTTAATTTTCCTATTCACCAGTGCTCCTGGTGCTGCTTGTTATAAGATTTAGAAACTTTGTCCTAATTATCAGCCCTTCAGGGATAAACACACTTCAGGAGGGCTTGTGTCCCTGACCTAAGGGTTTCCCAAGTGGTCTTTTTAAGGGGCTATCGGCAGTCCCTGGACCTTTGCTGCCTCTTTGGGCATGGCCCTACAGCTGCCCGTGAATTTTTGTGATTAATCAGTTTAGAGAAGAGTAGCACATTAAAAACAACCAGCCAAAAGGAAAGAGTGGCAGGGGATGGGAAGGGGCAAATCTTTTCAGCACAGCTGCAGAAGAGAGGCTGGTAAAGCAGACTGCTTGAAATGACGTGCAGTTTTGCTTTCCTATCCTGCCTTTTAGCTGGGAAGAGAAGTAGTAAACGTGCTGCAAATAGCAAACCAGCTCTAATTGTTTCACACAACTCTATAATCCTCCCCATTGGGAGGATGGATTTACACCCTCCTCCCAACAACCTAAGAGTCACAAGAGCCTAGAGGGATGGGTCACAGGATGGATTAGTCTCTTCCTTGGCTAATGATGAGAGAAAAGGTGATTAGCTCACTAGGGTCACCTGAGATGAGATTTAGGCAACCACTTAAGAGGCATAAATTAGTTGTCATCTGGAGTGGGGGAAGAAAAAGGTAGATTTGCCCTAGATATTTTCTCTCTGTTCTGTAAAAAACCCTGCCTGCTGGATGTTTTGCTACTACTGCCTAGTGGCCAGGCTCTGCATGGGTCAACACAGACCAAAGGATACCTTTATAGCCATCCTGCCTTGAGGTCCATGCCCTCATGGCAGGAATGTCCCCTCAACAGACAAAATGTACTGAAATAAAAGGTAATGCAGCTATTCCTCTTCTTGTTCGATAGTTTTGGTTGGTTGGTTTTTTGTTTGGTTTTTTTGTTGTTGTTTTTTCTGTTCACCTGGAAAGGTGTCATGATCCCTAGAGGCAAATTGCTACCCCTGTGTTACATCTCCCTTCCAAGAGCCATACCTTGGCAAGTAGAGCAGCCTGTCCCAGCTGAGGTGCTTTTGCTCTGCTTTAGAGAGGTCTACAGCCAGAAGACTCGAGTTTTAAATTGGATGGTTTATTAATCACAGTGGCCTGATTTTCCTTACTGCTGTATCCCTGTTGCTTCCATCAGAAGCTATTGGCTCTGCTAGTGCTCAGAGCCTAGAAAGTCAACAGCAGAATACAAATGGGGGACACACATACCTTGGTTCTGTTATTGGAGAGAGGAAATGAAGCACTGTGCTCATTAACAACCCTGTACATTGCAATTAACTGAAACTCCTGAAGAGTTTTTACAAGCATTTTACTTCAGCAATGCATAACAAAATCGTGTCCTAGTTAAAGAAGAATCACTTACTAACCCAGAGCTTTTTGCATGAAAAGGTGTTTGTGATAGCAGTGCTTGAAAATATGAATATAAGCAAAGCATGGGCAAATTGTATCCTGGCCAGAACTATAAGGTTATCCTCCTTTGCCTTTATTTCCTTTAGCTGCAGGGCTGAAAATAAAATTTGGTCTCTTTGGTGCTCCAATGATTTGGTTTTACATCTTCTACAGTGAGGGTAGCTACTAAAGAACAGTCTGCCTCACCTCCATCCTCTCCTTGCTCTTCTGATTTCCTCTTCCCATTGGAAATTCCTGTGTATGTTGTGGCAGTAAACAGTGAGCTCATTTTTAGTGTCTAATGAATCACTTTCAGTCAGAAATCAGGATATGGAAAGCCTCACCTTTGCTGGAGCCCCAGGCAAATGAATAAACGGTCCCAGTTTATTTAAGGACACAGTTTGACTCTTGGTCTTTCACATTCATTGAGAGAAGGTCTTCAAAAGTTCTTTAATTTTCTTTTATACTACAGAAATAATCTGGATCTTTAAATTCATGCATTAAAAAGGGTTTTATTCCCACTCTTCCCTTCCTTTTTACATACTGTCCTAAGAGTAAAAAAAGTAAAGCTGAGGGGAAGGGAAGAAGTTTTCACAAAAGAAACATAGACTTGGTTTCTTTATACACTCTTACTGTGGAGGCTGGGAAATGGGACTAAGAATATGACATTTTTAGATATCCTAGTTATTGTGCCGAGTTCACATTACCCGATTGCCCCAGGCTAGAGCAGCCTGCTGCCAGCCCTGCTGTGTGCCAGGCAGAGGTGTGCACTCCATTCCATCTTCCACATCCCTGTCTGCCAGCTCTGCCCTGCTTATCAGAACCAGGTTGCTGCAGGTGCTTCACGACTCATTTCACCCATGTAACAAGGCTGGAAGAGGTTTTTTTCTTAATAAACTTGACTGACTGTAAATCTATTCTGAATACTGTTCACAGGGTCAGACATTTTGAGCACTGAGAGTAGATGAGCCAGTTGCTAATGTTTACCATTAATTTCTCCATCTGGATCTTAAGCAGAAGCATAACTACTTTTATGGTTGATTTTCCCAAATTGCTGAGGCAAGTTTAGACATCCTCTCCACTTCTATACTTCCACCTGAAATTTATAGTGCCTTTTTTATGTCCTGAAGCTTTTTGTGTAAATGTTGTGAGATTTTATCATAAAAGCATCCCGTTCTCTTTTTTAAAAAAATCAATGGTCCTTACAGTCTTCTGGCAAAAGAAGTCCATGTGACTCAGATCCTATTTGCTATCAAGTTCACAAGCCATTGAATGGACTCTCTCAGGAGAGATTCTATTCATGTTACATTTGACTTTGTTACCCAAATAGCTCAGAGGATAGGATTGAATAAAACAACTGCAACGCTTTTTCAGGCTTCCAATTGGAAGAGATGCCTGTCTTTTAAATACCTGACATTTTTTAACAGCCTGGATGCTTCTCCCACACATTGACTACAACTGGGGAAAACAGAATTTCTGCCCTGAGGCATTGCTACTTGTTGATAAATAGCTGACTTAGCAATTTAAAGAGCTGGAATTAAGGGCTCGTGGGGGTCCACAGCTGCAGGTTCAGTTGGAAAACTGGGTCTGTTCCATCAGGCTCAGGGTTTGTCAGCAGGTTTGAGAAAGGCTAGGGGCTTCAGGGGCTCCCACAAGGATGCAAATATCAGCAGAAAAAATACAAGACAAAAAATAAAATATAAAAATATAAGGTTTGGAATATTACAGTTATTTTCATTGAGTAACCCTCAGAGCACTTTTAAAATTCCTGACCTAGTTTTAGTTTGTTTTCTTTTTTTTTAGTCAAGAACAAATAGTTGAGCTGCTACTGGCCCATGCAATACAAACTCTCAAATTTGTCTTTATGACAAAACTGCTGAGGACAAGGCCAAAACTCCACTGTTTGAAAGTCACCCACTGGGCTGCCAAACCACTTCTCTGCAGTGCAGAATGATTTCTGGAGTGGAAAGAAATGAATTTGAATATAGAAGATGTTTCCTTTTCCCCTCTAACTGTTTTTTTTTTTTTTTTTTTGCAGTTCACTAATAAAAGTATTAGTGTATAACCTATGTAAGGACATCCATCTTTTAATAACTTTCTAGTGCCCAGATCACAAGAGGTAGCAGACAGAATGATTTCTGACAGATCCCTGGGAATAGACGGTATTCAACATGTGCCAGAGAGTCTTCAGAAAGATTTGTGGCTGAAATGATTAAAACCAGGATGAATTACAATTTGAGGAGGACCTTTTGGTTAGTCTAATTCTGTATTGCAATTTACTTAGCTAATTTCAGTCATTTTATAGGACAGGAGTCATTAGGTACAGCAAGCTGCAATATCACTGACCTCCACACAGTCCAAATCTGTGCAGTCTGGGGAAGATTGATTCTCGGGCTTGGCTATGAAAAATATACTCTGAAGAATCACAATAGGTTGTTTAATCTTGTCAAAAGAGTGTAAGCTGAGAATGATACACCATTGCTTGAACTGTAGCAGTTTCTGTCCATAGACGTTTGCCTTCACTGCAGTCTGATCATTTTTCCTTGCCTATCAGCCCACATTTGAGACAGTTCCAGTGTCACCAGTATCTTCTAATGGTATCCAGCTTCCTGGGCAGAAGCCAGTTTGGAAATCAGTTAGCTGTGAGTATGACAACATGTAACCAGTGTTCACTTCCTCCTAGTAAAATGACAGACAGAAAGACCCATTTGTGGTTCAGAGGTTGTCCCCTCTCTCATGTTGGGGCAGTGCTGTATATGTTTCCTTAAAATCATTGACAGCTTATTGTCATGCAGGAACCAAAGTTTCCCATTAAAGACCAGTGTTGTGCAGACACAGACTGCTGCCCTTGAGGCATCAGCATCTAAAAAATGCTGATCATTGCAAGGCTGGGAATGTAAAAATAATCTGTAAACAATATCATGCAGAGTTTGTCCAAAACATGTCATCAGTGTATTTTCTTGTTGCAAATCAAAGAGGCATATTTCCTCTACATTTCTTCTCCAGTACTGCAGAAACTTTACAATTAGAAATTTAGAATTTTCTTAGTTCTGCCCTATTATTCTGATCTATGAATGTTGTTATCCCTTAAATTCTTTGCCCTGACAGTGTTTGGCAGTGCTAATGGAAGTAATAGCTCTTCTCTACTCGGTGTCTGGATAATTGTCAGCAACCTTCCACAAGAATGTCCATCTTTTAGTTTGAAATCTCTTCCCATCACCATTGTTCAAGGCTTAACTAAAGGGATATTAATATCCAAATTTCTAAACTAGTTCCTTGGATGTTTATCTCTGGATACAGTGCCACAGATATTTTCCTTGGTGGCAAAAGCTGCTCTGCTGATGCTTCTGCTTTGCAAGCGGTTTTACTGAAACAGATGGGGAACCAAATGCCCAGGGGTACCATGAGCAGCCTGTGTCCCATCTCCAAGGGTGGAAAGAGAGATAGAAAACATCTTAAATGGCTTGAACATTCGACAACAACTAAAGCCACAGTTCAGAAATCAGAAACTGATTTAATAACACACTTTTTTCATATCAGACTTGCAAAATAAATGATGTTGCAAAAAAGTCCCTGTAACTGTAAATGCAGTGATTCAAAGAACATACGACATGCACAGCTTTATAAGACATGAAATGTTTTTTAATTCACTTTCTGATTGCCATGGGTTTTGAATACGCTTGTGTCATTTTAGTAAATTCTTCTCTGCAGTCCTGGGGGCTGAAATTTTACTTCACTTTCAGTTGAATTTATTATTCCATCCCAACTGGGTTTAGGAGCTGAACCTTACAGGAAAACTAAAAATTGACCTAAGATACGAAAGATCCATCAGGAAAGTTGGCAACCCTGGAACTCATTTATGTTATTACACTTTGGCCTCCATGACAATAGCATATTTCTGGACTTGATTGTACTGATTTCAAAAATTTTCCTTTAACATCCAGTGATTTAAGGAGGTGACTAAATTTTAGAGAAAAGCAATAAGCCATTTAACAGTATGTACTAGAAATGCCAGTAGATATAGCATTTTTCAAACTGGAATATTAGACATTTTTTCCTGTTTTGGTGCTACACACATAAACTATCAACAATGAGAAATATATGTATGTGACCACATAAAATATATGCACAATGTCTTGTGATTGTAAATAAGTCTTCAGTAACCCAAGAAACTGTGTCAACAGCATTTTTCTGTCAAGATCTTGTATTTTTAATTGTTCATTTGACAAGTGCCACCATAGTTTGCTGGCCTGACGAGACAAGGATGGAGTAAAAAATCTTGGTAATTCCTGATAAACAGGAAGTTCCAGTGTGACTATCTTTCTCACAGAAAGCAACAAGTTAAATAATCTAAAACAAAAATAGGGATTTTATTTCTAAGGGGTTATTTCCTTGAGACAAAACAGGAACATGCTGTGGTTTGCACTGAAATTCCTCTTTGAAGCACTTCCTTTATTACTTTCTCAAGAATTTTGTCATCTTGGTTCAATTTTTGATGTCTCTGTACTAAATGCAAGCATATATTCATCATTCATATATAATTTCCCTTATTTTCAGCTAAGAGCTGTCTAGACTGTGGAATAGATAAAGGCAGCCCATCCATAACAGAAGAGCTCTCCTATGAGGTCTCTTTCTCAGAATCCATTACGGTCCTTCCAAAAACCCAAGAGTGGCCGAAAAACCAGAGGTTCAAAAAGGAAGACTCAGCTTTGCCAGTAAGTTTCTTCATCATATATTTCCTCAATTGTTTTGTTTAACACAGCATTTTCCTGCTTTATGTCCCCAGGACACTGGAGTCTGTTAAGATACATGATCTATCCTTTGCAGTGTGTGCTTTGTACAGACCTCTCGCTGTGCCTGCCTACTGCTTGTGACTGATTCCCAGAGAAGCACCAAAGTTAATATGGATATCTGTAGCGGTTTCACATTCACCTGCTCGCCTGCTCACACCAGGCGAGAGTGCAGTGTAGTGGTTTCATGAGAATAAGGATTAAGAGAAATGCAAAACAGGCCTAAACTTCAAAGATAAAAATAGTTTATTAATAAAAAACAACA
>VZTR01001750.1:138027-167034 GCA_013400775.1 Chaetops frenatus
GGCCCGGGAGAGGGGAGGGCCGGGAGCCCCCCTCCTGGAGTTCCATTCTCCTCTCCCTCAGGCAGGGAGGGGGAGCAAAAGCAACCTCAGAGCAGCGGCAGCACTGCCCGAAGCGGGGAGGGGGGAAAAAACCGGCAGGGTCCCTGGCCGCAGCCCCAGCACGGCCCCCAGGCCCTGGGGCCCGGAGCGGCCGGCCAGGGCCATGCGGTGTTACATTCCCCGCGGACGGAAGGTGAAGAGAGCTTCTGAACTTCCCGCTCCTAAAAATGTAAGCTTCGCAAAGACGCCCTTAATGTTCAAGTGGCTACACGAAGTTCCCATCCCAAAACCAGCCAATCCACGGGCTCCTCACCTCCGCTGGAAACTGTGCCCCGGCGGAAGCAGAAAAACAAAAACCCCCCCAGGAAGGAGAGAAAAAAAAAAAAATTGTTGTCCTTTAAACCACAACAATATCCAAGCCAGGTTTTTACTTGTACTCATCATGAACATGTGTACCTAGATGATTGTATATAACTCAGTCCACAAATATGGCATCATCCACAATTTTTTCACACAGAAATAAAAACTGCTTACTGGCATTAAAACTAACAATCATTTTCATGACTGGTCTGCTTTCCTACTTTCATCCCCCACAGATTATCTGCCTTGGTTAACACATGGATTTAAAATTGCTTTTCAGATGAAGGAAGGAAAGTAAACCTTACTCCTGCAGCAGTACTGGCTGTTTCCAGTCAGTATCGAGGGCAATCACACTATAGGAAATAGTACATGAATTGTTCAAGAAAAGTTTCCAACCAGACATACACTGAGCAGCCGTTGTTATTTGAAATCATTTCATGAAGTCATGGAAGTCAATTTTCTACTTCCATCAGCCCTCACAACTTCCATCACCGAAAACTGGAGCATTAATTTAATGCTTCCAATACCACCTATTTAATGACATGTATGAAACATCTGTAAATTATTTGGAAGAATTTCCTGAATGTTGTGATGCCGTGAGGTCCCAAATGAACCTGAAATTGTTACAATCCACACAGACATTGAATTATCTGAGAATTATTCAGTTGTCCATCTCAGATTCCACCATGGAAGAAGAAGCTGAGATGCAGAAGTAAGCTTCCATGTTGAATGATAAGACATCAAGTAGATTGCATAACTTACGTGAAATCCCTGTGCTTTTTTTGTGTCTTTGGTTGTCTGAGGTTTGGGGTTTTTTGGGGTGGTTTTTTTTGTTCGGTTTTTTTGGTTGGTGTTGTGTTTTGTTTTTGTGGGTTTTGGGGTTTTTTTGTTTTTTTTTTTTTGTTTTGTTTTTTTGTTTTTTTTTTTGGGTTTTTTTTTGGGTTCCTGTAGAGAGTAAGGGTACCTCTGTACTCATCATGATTTTGGCCTTTACTACAACACATGCACACTCACAAATTGTTCTCTGCAGCAGCACAGACAATTCCCAGTTGACAGAGCTGGGAAACTGATGACAAAGGGGGAAGAGAAGATGCCACATTGAATATCATGGATCTGTGGATTCATAATTGATAAGTTTTAGAAAACACCAGTATTGTACTGGAGTTGAACTGCTCTGCATACAGGACATAATTTTGTGAGCCCAGAAGACCACACGAGAAACATGCCAAGTCATTGCAGAGAGTTTCTGAATAAAGTCAACAATCATAGCTGTTGATGTTGGCCTTTCCCTTATTTCATCTGCTGCCACTCGTGGTATTTGGTTTTTTCCAATAATGACTAAGACTGGAATGGGCCTCAGCAGGAAAATCACCTCTCACTCTGCTACACTGAGCAACTAGTCCCCTTACACTCAGAAAGACTGTCCCTCCTTCCCCATGGTGGGACAATGGGGCTGCACTTTAGGCTGTGCAGCATCACACTTCCTCCAGGGCCGGTCTGACAACATAGCCAACTTCACTGATGGTGTGTACAGAGCTGCACAGAGAGATACTTTATATCATAAAACAGCATGTCCTCTGCAGCAGGGAGTTCCCTGGCTCCTACAAGAGTCAACTCAACATCCCCAGGAGCGTAGGGATTTCCCCAATGTACATGTGATTTCTCCCATGTGGGACCACCATCCATGTGAAGATATTTCAGAACTGTGAGTCTGAGTACGCTGCACAGTTCCACATAGAAGCAACCTCGCAAAATATCAGACATGATTCTTAGCCAAAACATTAGTAATCTAATTTCAGGATAGCACAGCCTCCTTTAAACCTCCATATTACACCACTGTTAGAAAAAACACTGGAAAATTGTGACACAAGACAGAGAAAGACAGCCAGCCTGAAGATTTGTATTAACCACAGCATCACGTCATAGCGACCCTAGGAGTCAAACAGCCACTGTGGAAAATCTTTGGAGTACCCTTTTTAATCAGTTTTGCAGTGCTTAGAAATTTTTTCGCTTTCCCCCAGAAAATATATGTATACAATCTGGGGGTTTTTTTCCTTTTTTTTCAAGGGGATTTAGTGCATTTTGACTACTTTTCCACTTTTTGCATCACTGGAACAAAAATGTGTAGATATTCTCTAGTATTTTATGTGTCTTCAGAAGGCTATCCACCAGACAGCTTTTGTTACATAAAGTCTCAGAATAAGGGTAACAGAAGAATTGCTGCATTCTACGGGAATATTCTGGGCTAAAAATGCCCCAGGCAGCATGTGAATAAGTTATTCCATTCCCTACACTTTTTCCCCCAATTATTATTAAACCCTATTGAAAGACTGTATGCAGTGTAGTTTACAAAGTCCTAAACTACATAACCTAGGTGTCCTTTTTACTCTCTTCCTTTTGAAATCTGTTTAAGTTTAATTTTTGTTTTGATTTGGTTTGAGGGGGTGGAGGTGTGGTTTACCTTTTTCTTAATCAGTTTGACTGGCTTAATTAAAAGATGGGTTAAACCTTTAGAGTCCAAATTTGTTTAAAAAAAATGAAGTACTGAGCTGAAATCTCCAGAAGCAACACATTACTGGATTTCCACTCAGTTCCCTAAAGGAAGGAGATGATCTGTAATACTATTTGTTTATACCTCTGACTAACAATTCCTGGTTTTAATAAAAAATCCATTAGAAAAATATACCATACCAAGGATCCACAGTTTTTTGAAAAGTATGTTTGTTACTATGACTTTGTTATTATGTCTGATAATTATGTCAGAAACTGATGGGTGTTTTTTCTTTTTGACATTTGTACAAATGCATTTGTCATGACACAACATTCCTGGCTCTGGTCCATGACACTGCAGTTTCTAAAATATGTAGACATCTTCACATGCCCTCAAATTACTCAGTATCATTTAGTCCAAGTCTACTTGAATAAATTATTTGTTAGCCGCTGGGAGTCCTGTTTCTAAGCTTTCTTGAGTAATAGAAAATACCACTAAGTTGGAAGGTTGGCTTTCTGACCAAGCAGTTTTGCTTCTGGTCTTTTCTCAGATCTCTAGTTTGAACTCTCTTGTAAGACCTCATAAATTTATAGCATTATGCAAGACATGCATGGATTCATTACACACACAATTGATATACAACCATATCCATGATTAACTGTTTCAGCCACTTCAACTGCATTCAAACACGTTTTGAGGAAGGCAGAAGCAAAGTAAAATGCTACATCCTCCTGAAACTGGCCAAAAGTTTAAAAGAAGTACATAACTTACTTGTCCCAGCTGGAGTACAGGCACTTAGGTGTTCCAGCACCACTTCCCAGTCAAACTGCAAGGGAGCATGATGAGCAAGAAGCTCAGTTTTATGTTCAGGTGGATGCAAGCTATGTCACCATACCAGGCCAATCTACAGGGCTACAGTTCATCTTTTTGTGTCACTCATCTCCCTGAACATGATCTTCAAACACATACAGGCACCTCTTTCGAAACAAAAACTCCCTTCCTGTAATTTATGTGTGAATAAAGATGTAACCCATCTCTGCCGCAGAAATTCATTGTTCGGAAAAGCCGGTTTGGACTGACAGAGGTTGGAGACCTCTCTCCGGAGGACATGAAGAAGATCCGCTACCTCTCCCTGATCGAGCTCACGGCCTTCTACGACGCGCTGGGCGTGGAGCTGAAGAGGAACCGCGTGGAGAGGGTGCGGGGACGAGGTACCGTGTGTGGCATCCCCTTTGCAGTCACCTTCATTATTGGAATCCAAGGCACAGAAAACCTTCAAGGCCTTGGGCCTGCTTGCTCTGAGTTTGAAATGTGTACTGGATTTGATCTGAGGCCGTGGGAAAAGCTTCAGACTTAGTGACCTATAACGAAGATTTTGGTCTGTAGTTTAAGAAAAGGCGTGTTAAGCTAGATAGTAGAGGGTTTTGAAGTGTGAAGTTTAGATATGGAAGTAGTTATAGAATAAAGTAAGAATTTTAGGGTGTTTTGGTGTAGAGTGGAGTAATAGAGAACTGTAGGTCAGTAGATGATCAGATTAAAAAATCCGCAATGCAACAGATATGTAATACAGGTTTGATTAACTGTTGGTATGGAAGTGACAATGTATCCATGTGGAAATTATCTGTTGGCCAATTGACCTTTAAGAGATCTTGTAACCTGCAATCTGGTGACTACTTTTCATAACATGGATGACTTCTGCATCCCTCTGTGAAGGAGTTCTCATGACTCCCAGAGATTGTAGCAATAAATAACACTTTAAAGCATACCAGAGTGATCCCATCTCTGACCCTACTATCCCGTTACTTCATGCCCATCAGCTTTGAAAGAAGATGCTTACGAGGCTGCGTTTCCTCATTTTCACATTTGTTCATTTGTTGTTAATTTTCTTAAGAGAATGGTCTTTTCGGAGTCCCTCTCACCGTACTGCTGGAGAATGATCAAAAGAAGGTTCCTGGAATAAAAGTGCCACTTATCTTCCAAAAAGTGAGTACCACTTCATCTGCTTGGTCACTAAGATTGCTTTTCCACTATTTGCATTGACACTCAAGAGAGTCATCAGATAAGAGAAGTTTCTGACAGGCATTACAGACTGGCAGGTGTCTGTCTACAGACTGTCTGACTGAATACTGTGGTTTGAAAACTTTGTAACAAGGAGAGAAAATCTGCTCCTTTTTTGGTGTTTTATCTGTGGTAGGGACCCTTTTTGATTTTTTTAATTATGTGATACCCCACGGGAAACTTCAGGAAAATAAATGTCTTTCTGTTTCCCTTTTTCTTTAAATTAGAGAGCCATGCAAAATTATGTATGCGCAGAAGTGGCAAAAATGAGTTGTCTCAGGAGTTTTAATTTCACATTACTTCAAACCATGGGTATTGTTTAGCTACTGTTTCCAGAATGGAAGTGATATCTTCTCACTGAGGTTTGTTTGACAAGACAAGGGTATTTTTATGCAGTGTATGGCCATACAGGGATACACAGGGGATGTCTTGGAGGCAGGTACACAGACACAAGTATGTGTGCAATTACACAGATTTACACAGACTCGAAATGGCAACAGATTTCTCTGTAAATACTGACAAAAGGAGAAGTGTTGGGGAGTGTCAGGGGGAAGACTGACACAATTTGAACATTTACAGGACTTTGCAATCAGCTCTATTGGTGCCCCTGTCAAGATACCATGGGAAATAAGAAAAATCCAAGTTAGGGTAGGAAGCAGATCTGGTGGTGAAAATCCAGAGCTGTATGATTAAATGCAGGAAATCCTTTTTTCCTCAATGTTCAGAATTATGTAAAATTAAACCTTTTTTTTTTTAAAATAATGAATTAGAGTGTGAAGTTTAGTCCTCTATTCACAGAAACTTCAAAATAAAATATCTTGAGATTATTTTCCAGTCCGAGTTCTCAGTTCCAAAAAACCTATATTATCTATAGACCTTTCCATTGAGCTCCTTGGGGCACACTTAAACATTTCTCAGGGGTTATTTTTCCTTCAAAACACCATTGTGTTTAAGCATATCTGGTTTTTCATTAATACATTTATGTGTTAATTTTCTGTAGCAGTGCCAACTCTCAAGTCAAGGACAGAGGGGCCTATTGCATTATCAGTTTTCTATATTTTGCATACTTGTTACTTCAGCGTCAGGAATATGGAGAACAAATTAGATAGGTTTATTTACATGAGCAGGTTTATTTTCATTAGATGATTCCATAGAAATGTATCTTTTTCAGATTAGTTTCAATGATACCTGGATTGAAAAGAAAGTCAGTAGTATTCTTAAGGGCTTCTGAATATTTTCCTGGATTTTTTTTTCTCTTCTTTCAGCTGCTGCTTAAGCTTGAGGAAACAGGTTTGGAAACAGAAGGAATTCTACGTGTTCCTGGATCTGCCTCCAGAGTCAAGGTAAATACTCAAATCAGTTTTCCATCTTCTGGACCACAGATGCTATGTAAAATAATACAGCATGCACACAAATTCACACTGCTCATAAATACTAATCTGTGTAGTTCAGCATTCCTGCTCCTGCCAGTGAAAGGTCACACTAGTTCCTGGGAACCAATAAATCACAGAACATTTGGTCTATTGCTTTGCCTTAGTTAATGTTCTATATAAAGCACCGACTTGATGTTGAATGCAATTTTTATCCACAAAACTTTGAGACCTCCTTTCAGTTTATCTCTGTCATCCAAAATTGCTGTGATCTTATCTCTGTTTTAATTTATTTCAGAAATCCAGAGTTCCTAAACTGAGTGAGCATCAGATAAAAATCTTATTCTGTGTCATTTTAACCTCCGTGTCATTTTATTTTTCATTTATCATCTGTGATCTTGCAATTTCATGTTCCAAGTGAGAGAAATTTGGCCTCTGTTCACTGCTGGCAGCCTGTAGTATTGCATTTTCACAGGCTATTTGTGGGCTATGAACACAGGATAATTGGCACCCAATAACCTGACACTGTGGGCCAGTAATATTTGCTATTGTTTTTCCAGACCAACTTCATTCCGGGAGCTGGAGGAGGCAAATTAGAAAAACAAGGCAGTTGTTTGTTTTGTTGAGTTTTTTTCTGAGCTTAGTTGAGTCTACCTCTTTCCCAGATCTTTGTGCTTTTTTTCCCATAGGTCTTTTTTTGATCTGGTTTAGGCAACACCTTACAGTGCAATTTACTACCACTTTCTGATCCTCGAGGAAGCTAGTTTTATGTTCTGAGGCAAGAAGTCTCAACATTGTGGCAGCCACAAAAATGTTGGGGATTGCTAAACAGTTGGGTGGGCTGGGGATTGTAAAAAATGGGTGAATAAGAAAAAGCAGCATTACATGAAACACACCAAAAATAGGCAGCAGCATCCCAGCTCCTTTGACTCTGTGCATTGGTAAAAGTACCTACCCAAAGCCTTGAAAAGTGCCACATCTTGTAGAAGGGAGCTCCTAACTTGCCCTGTACTTTTCAGCTTCCTCATTTTTTCATACAAATGCTTGAATATTATTTCAAACAATCTCAAATTTTTCCAGTCTCTCCATGGAGACTACACAGCAGGGCCATGCTCTAATTCAGTTATTTTCATATTCTTTGCATACACTGTACTCTGTCTTGTTCACTTCTTTTTCACAACCTGTGTCCTGGGAGCTGCTATGAGATAGGACTTTATATGCAACTCTCCTATACTAGGTGGTAAGTTAAACTGTCCATATGAAAGTTTTAAATTATTTGAGTTTTGGTTTCATTTAAGTCTGTCCAACAAGCCAATGAACAAGAAGGAGAATTTTTCAAAGCAGATCCAGATTTCATCCTTCAGAAGCCTTCGTACATTATTATGACATTAGGACTTGAGGGCATTCCAACTTTATTTCAGTCTTGTTTGGAGAAAGAAAAGGCATATGGAAATGATTAAAGGTTACCATTCCATAAAACAAAGAATAGAAGAAATGAATATAAGTTTTCCTCTGTAGCAACAGCTCCAGTAAACCAAAACTGTATGATAGTCTAGTGAAGGATCAGTCATGTTAAACTGCAAAACATGTTTTAAAAGTATTAGATGCATACATATTTACATGTATACATGTAAACGAGGAAGGGGAGGGAGGGATTTGAGTACATAAAATATATGCTTACCTGTGTGGAGATATATATATATATATATAAGTATATATAAGTAAACACATAAAAAATGTTTGTGTTTCTAAAGCCTTGCTTTCTATTTTTGTGGCTTTTTCCCAGTTCTTAGCAGAAAAATGTGGAGTAGAATTCTGTCCTCTTGTGCTTTTGATGAGGTGAGGATTTCTGTTCCACATTTCCAGTCAGTTACAGGAGAGAATTCAATCTAGGTGTTTGTATCAACTATGTGAAAAGGATGTGGACACAGAGGAAGCTGAGACAGCCCAGATTAAAACCAGTAAAATGTGCTTGTAAAAATGGGACTGTATCATTATATGCCAAATCTGAATGACTTTCTGCTTCCATTTGTGCAACCCTTCTACTTCATTATATGTGACTGTACTTAATATGTAATTTCCTTCCATTCATGTGAGATGTGGCAAACAAAATTAATTTTTAAAAGCTTTTCTGCCTGAATGGACTGAACTTTTTGCATAATATTAAAGTACATCTGACAAAATCATGATCTGAAACTGAGTATTTGCTACAGATATATTTTGTCATAAATGGTCTCATAAAAAGCAGCAACAAATTTCCTGTGGATAGGACAATGTTTGGCCAGTAAGAATTATGAAAGCTGCATTTTTTTATGGATATCCTTATATTAAAATACTGTCCTTCAGTCTTTTTAAATCAACAATTTTTGAGGAGCTTGCATTTTTTCTAACAGTGACCTGGGTTTGAAGCTAAATCCTGTTCCTGCTAGGGACCTTGCTGAGTATTTCCCATGCACATAATGTGTGCTGAACACTGGTTAGTGACCCTCCAGAAGTAAGCAGACCTCTGTTATGGGGCAAGATGCTGCCATTGGAGAACAAGAGGATTAAATGGGAACCCAAAACAGTATCATCATCAATTCTATTTTAAACCTCTGTTGTGTTTTTAGAGGTTTGGGGGGTTTTTTATGCCTTAAGGTTTTTCTGACCGTAATGGTATCACATCTTTATTTTTCTACAATTTGACCAATCTAACTATAATTATCCTAGCATAAAAATTCCTTTTAAAGATAGGAAGACCTGAATTTTAAGCCATTTTCTCAAGGCCCAAAGATTTAGACTATCTAGCATGTTCACTGTCTGTGAGGAATAAACACCAATCCTTTGTGACTTAAAGGTCAAAACCTCTGGATAGTGTTTTAAACAAAAAGAACAGCTGTGTTAACTGAGTTTTCTGCTTCTAGTTCTAAGACAAAACTGCCTTGCTTTAAGATGGTTCAAATTGTTCACTGGCAGAAATCTAGCTATAGTAACCCAAATTTAGCCTGGGTTGCCAAATATATGCAGGAACTTGATTTGTTAACCTGCTCTGAGCTCCACATGGCTATACCTGGGCTGGCACTGGTTTAGAGCTGCTTTAGTTCAAGAGTTGTACAGACCTGCCCACTGCTTGTAATGGGATTTCTGAAGTGATCACAAACTGCTGGATCAGCAGCAATGATTAAAGGCCAAACATTTCTTTTATCTTTCAGAATCTCCATCAAGAACTTGAAGCAAAATTTTATGAAGACAGTTTTGACTGGGACCAAGTACGAAACAACGATGCAGCGGGACTGCTGAAAATGTTTATAAGAGAACTCCCAAGCCCACTCTTCACAGTAGAATATCTGCCTGCATTCATCACACTAGTAGAAAGTATGTGAATATGGACTTAGTAGGGACTGATAATACGATAAAATGCAAGGCCAGAGATTAAATTATTCCTCTCTCTGAAGTAGAGAGAAAAACAGGCCATGCTTGACCTAAGCATTTTAATTTTCTGCAAGATTTTGTTTTGAAATGAGAAAGGTGTCTGCATTCAGCTAAGAGCACAGGCCTTTTGTGTGAATAACACAGCTGTTTAATGTAAAATTGGAAACCTGTGAGTAAGCAATGACCAAGCAATGACTTTCATATATAGGTGGATTCACATTAACTATACGTTTCACAAATCAAAATTTCTGCAAGGTAAACTCAAATTCCTGTCCTTTATCTAATGGACCTACTGGATCTGTTTTATTTCTGTTAAGGTTTATGTTGAGGTCAGACCATTGGTACAGAGATATGTGTGAGCACAGAAAGGTTCAGGCAGCTGGGCTTTGTTTTTGGTGTACATAGACCCTCTCAATCTCAGCACATTTTGTTCATTTCTCTTCCAGGAAGAATGCAGTTGTACCTTGCCATACCTATGCCTTCATTGTAAAGTCACTTGAGCTAGGACAGACTGAAAGTCTCAGGATGGTGAATTTGTTAACAAATTGGTACAAAAAAACTGAGGATCTTTAGATAAGGTTGCAGTCATGTTTTCAGTGTCTCCATGAGTAGCTTGAAGGGCAGAAGGAGATGACCTCTTCCCATAAACTTCACATATTGAGTGTGCTCCTTGTGAGTCCCAGGCTGCATGCAATTACAATGTGGCAGAAGTTTGGAGAAGACTGAACAGGAGATGTCTGTGCAGGATAAAGTGACTTTATTCCCTACAACAAATACACAGATATCTAAGAGGAACTAGCTAGTACTAAAAAATCCAGTGATTGTTACTATGTAGATAGAATTTTATAGAGCCTTGTGTTCCCATGTGACAAAGATCCAAGATGATGAGGAAAATCCCACTCATTAAGGTGATTTTGTACTTGGGAAAAAGTATATGGTTAATCAACACCTAAGCATGCTTGTCTCAACCAGGCACTAGTTGGTATTTCTAGAACTGCTGACACACAAGGTTTTTAGAACAAACCAATCGCAATTGGGATTTCAAAAGTATTAATTATTGATGTCCTTAGAAATCTCCAAGATCAAGTTACAACTACAAGCTTTGCATCTGTTGATCATGTTGATGCCTGAAGCCAACAGAGACACAGCCAAGGTAAGTTCTACATTTGCTATCACCTGCCATCTGTGGTGCTTTAGACTTTTAAATGAGAGACTCATTTTTCTCAGATGCTACACCAGGAAAGTATTCATCTGTGTTTTTTATGATTTGTTTGAAAAGATGTTCAAATATCCTGGCTGTCATTTCTTTTACAAGCAATTAAGAAATAGTTGCTGGGGGCATCCAACTGCTGGGTCTCCGACATCATTATTATGGAGCGCTCATTTCAAAGAGGCACATTCCTTGTTTAGTTTGGACAAAGGAGGTCCAGTTTCTGGATTTTCTGTATAAATGAAATTCTCCAGGATGAATTTAAATGGGAAGCTGCCCTTTAGGAGCTTGCCTAGTGCACTCCTGGTACTGGAAGGGCTTCCAGGGAACTGGACTAGACTGCAGCAAGTAGTCCAAAGTAAGAACATGGATCTGCAGCACAGATGTCAGGAACTCACCCTCAGCTGGTTTGCCTTACAAACCACCCCCATGTACAACTTCCTGATACAAACATAGTGGCTACAAGCATTTTGGGTGCTTGGGAGCTCCCAGAACTGACTGCAGCTATGTCCTAACCCTGAGAGACACTGGTTGCATCTTTGGGCTTGTTTCTACATAAAGGGAAACCTGGGTGAACAAGCTTCCTGGGAACACCCAGACATTTAATCAGGTCCCCTGCTCATCAGGACCAAGCAGGTCCCCCACCCCTGAAAGCCTTTCACTAGTCAGTTTATATACAACTTTATGAGTTCAGATGCACTCTTTACCTGTATTTATGTCTACAGTAACAAGGGACAAGAACAAAAATGGTCAAAGCACCTGGAGGTTGACTAGCGCTCTGTAACAACTGGGGGTTGCTTCTGCTACCAAAATTCATTTTGGTATAGAGATGCATATGTAAAACATATGCTAGACATGTAGTCCTAGTTATTACTAGACTTCTGTACAAAAATAGAAGTGATGACAAAACTCTCTACACAGTTCCACTCTCTATATATAATGAGATTTTAGAAACTTTTCCAATGCAGTTTCTATTTTGTAATTCTTGGGTTTGTAGAAATGTTCTAATTGCAATGTCAGGGTACAAAGACAGTGGTTTTAATAGTATGCTTTTCGTAGTTTAACCAACAGGTGGCTAATACCTGTCATGGTTTAATCCTCCCCAGCAACCAAACCCATGCAGCTTCTCACTTACTCCCTCATCAGTGGGATCAGGGAGAAAATAAGGGTAAAAGCTGGAAAATTAATGAGTTGACATAAATGCAATTTAATAGGAAAAACAAAAGCTGTTCATGCAAGCAGAGCAAAAGAAGGAACTCGTCACTTCCCCTGGGCAGGCAGGCATTCAGCCATCACCAGGGGAGCAGGGCTTCATCAGATGTAACAGTTACTTGGGAAGGCAAATGCCATCCTTCCAAAAGTCCCCCCACTTCCTTCATCTTCCTACCACCTTTTTATACTGAGCATGATGTCACATGGTCTGGAATAACCCTTTGGTCACCTGTCCTGGCTGTGTGTCCTCCCAGTCTCTCATGCACCTTGCCAACATGACAGTACAAAAGTCAGGAAAGGCCTTGACTCTGAGCAAGTCCTGCTCAGCAATAATAGAACAAATATTTATATTATTAACACTGTGGTCAGCACAAGGCCCAAACATACCAGACAATATGGAGAAAATTAACTCTACCCCAGCTAAAGCCAGCACAACACCACACAGCCATTCCTTCACTCCTCCCCACCAAGTGAGGTGAGTGAAAAAATTTGGAAAAAAAAAAGGAAAATTAATGGGCTGAGATAATAACAGTTTAATAGGACAGAAATAAATGGAAAAATAATAATGATAAATTAATTAGAACACACAAAACAAGTGATGCACAATGCAATTGTTCACCACTCATTGACTAGTGCCCAGCCAGTTCTTGAGCAGTGGGCCCAGACCAGTTTTCCCCACAGTTTAGGTACTTAGCATGATTCCATATGATACGAAATATCCCTTGGAACTCGGCTCTCCAGGCTGTGTCCCCTCCCAGCTCTGTGTGCAGCCCCAGCCCCCTTGCTGGCAGGGCAGCATGAGAAGCTAAGGATTACACTTGACTAAGTGTAAACACTGCTTAGCAACAACTAAAACATCAGTGTGTTATCAACATTATTCTTATCCTAAACCCAAAACACAGCCAGATACAAGGAAGAAAAGTAACTGTATCCCAGCTGAAACCAGAACAATGTTGCAGAAGGACTCAATGGTACACCCCAACTCTAACCATAGCTGCAGTCTATGCTATTTAATCATTCAAGTAAAATTCTGAATAAACTACCTAAAAGGGGAAATTAATTTCCTTTGACTCTGCCAAGCATGTGCAGAAGTAACATAAATGAACAACCACTTAGTTCTTCTTGATTTTGTTATCCCAGAATAAAAGTTTGGGGGTTGCTGGCAGAAATTCCAGGTTGTTTTACATGTGGGGCTGGTGCAGATTTGAAGAGAGACTAATCACCCCAGCGACTGTGATATAAAGAGCATTGGCCAGAAACATCAAAATGGACACTTGGTAATCTATGAAGAAAGTAGCTAATAACTTGCAATTTGTGTACCTCTTACCTCTGCTATAGGATTCAGAGCCTTAGTGTAGACACTGTATTTGCCTTATAAATTTGGGATTATGCTCTAAGTGACAGATAACTTATTAATGTGTATTTTGATAGCATGAACTATTCCTCAGTGGTTGACACAGATTGTTGTACCAACAAATATCAGAGTAATCCAAATACTATTAAAAAAAACCACTGAATTTCAACTCCAAGTTCAAATACAGCAGCCAGCCATGTGCATTTCAAGAAGCTGCATTTCACAAGTAAATTATCTCCTGAGACTAATCAAGTTGGTTTTTTTTTTCCCAGGCCTTTCTTCAGTTCCTGAAGAAGGTGGTTGCGAATGAAGGGAAAAACAAGATGAATTTGTGGAACGTGTCCATGATTGTTGCACCAAACCTCTTCATCTACAAAGGGAAACGTGCAAACCAGCAAGAAATGCAAGCAGCCGCCACCACCGCGCACATTGTGCGGCTTTTAATTCGGTACCAGGACATCCTGTGGACAGTGAGTAGTGCTGGTTCCTCCTTTATGGATCCATTACAGTGCAGTGTTTTGCTATATGCAGGAGATCTGCACAAGTCAGAATAAACTGACGTTCCAAGGAGAAACAGTTTCTTTGGAAACAGTCTGGAGTCTTCCATATCTAGAATTAAGCACCCTGACAGATATTTCTGGATTGAGATTTACCTCACTTCTCTAAGACACCTATTTTAGCATTAATTCCCCTCTGGAAGTACTTTTACTGTACCATCATTTATACAGAGTAGCAGAGAAGAATGATTTAATCTGGATGTGCAGGTGATACGTCTAAACTTGAATGAGAGGATGTCTGTTTAAAGTCTAGCCCACAGTAAAATGGGCCAAAAGTGAGTACAGCTTTTTGGGTTTCTGAGAGTTGGCATGAAGATATTGACAGTCTCAGCTTGTTTCCTCATAACAGAGGGAAGGTATATGGGGGTTGCAAAGACTGCCTCCTAGCAAAGTTTCTGCAGCTGCAAACATCACTGTAAAATTCCATATGGTGTGAAAGATGATCTACAGTTTCTGAAGGCTGTTAGAGGAAGCTACTGATTGTATGTATCTTCTATAAATAAAGAGTTTCTGCTGCCTAAAGTTTGGCGTCCTTCTAAAAACTCAACGCATTGGGGAAAAATTACTATATATTCTCAGATCTCGTTTCCTTCCTCTAGGTCCCATCCTTTCTGATTTCCCAAGTGAGAAAAATGAATGAGGCAGCAATGAACAACAGCAAGAGACAGCTGATGTTTGACAAAGGAGTGAGAAAACTTCTGAGGAGAAAGACCATGGAACGGGAGAGACCTGAAAGACCAGAGGTGTGATAAAAAGATAGAGGTTTCAAGGGCAGCTTTAAACAGTCTCTCTCCTTTATCTCATGAAAGATTCTGGGTGTGAGGAGGAAATTTTGCCATACAAAATAAGTTGCTGTGAGAGTTATCTTGAAAGGTGTGCTTCCCAGTCCAACACCCTGGTAAGACAAAGTTTTGGACACCTAAACTGGGTCTAAATGTTAAGTGCCCAGTGAAGTAGATTGTGTTGTTATTCCCTGTATGGTCAGAGGAGAGAAGTAGAAACTTTCGAGGATTTCCGGGGCTCCAGAAGCAGTTTGAACTTAAGAAAATCTGATAGAAAAACCTTTCTTGGAAGGTCTTAAAGTCACCAAATTTTCTCCACTGCCTCGAAACAGAGATTAGGATCTTCCTTGGGAATGCTGCTTTGATAGACAACTAAAATTATCTTACATTAGATGCAATATACAATTTGGGTATGTTGTGTCTCTATGCACAACATATACAGTCCCTATAGCAACTTACATGTATTTCCATGTAGCAACTGCCTTAAATAACCTGGAGATTAAATATTTAGTGCCTTTCATGAGTGTTTAAAAATGGAGACTGGTGAATTATTAGAGAAGTAATCAAGGAAATGGTAAAGGACTCCATAGTTGTTGAAGAATAATCTTGAAGAACAAAAGAAAAGACAAATTAGGAAGGAATGATATCACAAGGTTATAAGAAATAGACAATGAGCCACCTAGTACAGACAGGAGAGAAAATGCAGAAGGTAATGTATGGGAAAAGAAGTAGAAAAATAACTGTTATGTGTGAATGGTGAATCCATTCTAATTCACCTTTCTCAATAATTTGCCAGCACTGACTGAAATATTTTAGGTAGGGTAGGACATACGTTGGTGCTGCAGATGGAGAGAGAGATGTTTGTTTAAAATGGCAATGTAGGCTACAGTGTTGCAAAGTTTAATTCGGTTTGGGATGAACACGGATCGACTCCTTCTGTGAGGGGAGTCAATTACTGCAGTCATTGCACCTTCGGGAAGACAAGTCCATTGATCAGAGTAATTGGCTTTACATCTAATAAAAATGAAGGTAGCCATGGCAAGGAGCTGAAATATGAAGGGTAAATTGGAGGCAAACTCTGTTTGGATAACTGAGTTTAATGTTGAGAGCACTTAACGCAATCCCCAGGTCTCAGATGTTCTAAATTACACAGAGACAGAGACTAGAGAGACTATTGTGTTCTGGTCAGCATGGTATTAACTGGATTAGAACTGGAATGCAAACCTTGCTAATTGATTTATCCACCATTAATCATGGAAGAGTGCATAAACTTCATAGATGATCATTTGAACCTTACACAAGGTCAAATTTCAAATTAACAGAAACCATATGGTACTTCAGTGTTTTACTGTATATACACTTCAATCCATTTGAAGCTATAGGAAGCAGAAACAGAGAATTGGCGCTTTATGCCTCAGGAGAATTTCATCTTAAGATGGAAGAACAGATATTCTTAATAATTTTTGTTTTTAAACAAGCAGTCGATTCACTGACCAGCGTTAACAGAAATAAGTTAAAGTTACAGTTCAAGGGCTTTATCCTGTGTACATTTATGTGATACCTGCCAAAGAGTTTGTGTTGTATCTGATTTATGTCTACAAATTTGCATTTGTATGATTGTAAATGTCTTTTGAATAGCCAAGTGGATGCAGGGCAGTGATTTTTGCAAGCAATCTCAAATGAGGTTGCAGAACTGCGTCCAAATGGAGATAGAGCAATATTTGCCTTAGACTTACTCTATTGAATATTGATTTTAGGGAGCTGTCACTTTTCCTCCATACTTGCAGTCTGACATACCCGAGGGGGTGATAAGAGTTTATGCTCCATTGCATTCAAAAGTCTCCATGGCAATTCAACTCAACAGCCAAACAAAAGCCAAAGACATCCTGGCTCGATTCCACTGTGAAAACAGGTGGGTAATGCAGAACATTTTGTTTTTCCTGAACAACAATGTCAGAACTATAAATGAATAGATTGTTCCCTCTTCAAAGATTCATTGTATTACAAGAACTCTTTTTCTAATTTAAAACTGCTAATTTGTGGTTATGTTGGTCAAATAAATTTTAACAACTGATCTTACTCTTTTTATTTTACTTAATAATTGGCTCCTATACAGAATCAGTCTGCCCTCTCTTACACCACAACTAAAAACATACATTACACATATATTTTATAGACTTGCCACACAGAGAACCCAAAGGGATTGTTTTACATCTGTCCATAAATCTAAAATGTTTTTATTTCTGTAAGGTAATAATCATTAACAGTTACGGGAAATGGTAAACTGTGTCTTAAAGTCTTTTCTGCAAAGTCTTCCATGGTACCATATAATTCTGTTCTTTGAATAAATAATATAAAATAAATAATATAGAAGGTTTAGTTGACTGTGATTCAGTAATCTACCTCTGCAGCAGATTCATTATTCTGCAGTGGTCCATTTGGTAGAAGTTGTTGTTTTTGATAAGGCAGTTCACAGGGGAAAAAAAAATTTAGCTTACCATAGATGGTGGGGGATAAGGCAGTGGTTATAACAGAAAGACAAACTGAAAGGTTTTTTTCCATCCTAGCCATGGATCATCACAGAACATGAGAGGCCAGATCCAAAGTTTACATGAAATTGGAGGAAATATAGGTAGGTCTCAATTTTGAAAATTAATTCTGAATGTCCTTAACCTTCTAAAACACCTCAGGAGCAGCACTGATTTGACACAGCTGGGTCTCCCCTACCCTCCAGTCCATTTGGATGAAAAAAGCCTGACCCAAAAGCTGTTAAAATCAATGTCATTATTTATTCCAACTCCAGTGTGACTTGAGGGGCACCCCACAGGAGAGAATGAACCCAGCGGCTGAATCTCAGCAGCACTTCTTACAGTCTTGCCAAATTTATCTGACTTTTTGCTTAACTTTCTCACTCTCATAACTGAACACTTTTCCATCATTAAGGGATCCTTAGTCTTCCTCATGCAAGCACATTCCACCTTGCTGTCAAGCCTTTTTCCAAGATCTCTTTATTTCTGACTGTATGTAAGAGTTAATGTCCCACAAATAAAAACCCACAGAATTGTGAATTCAGCCCCTGCCATGTAAGGGTGTTCTATACTCACACTAATCTGTGTGCTTTATTTAGATTACAAATTCCTTGCAATAGGGCTTTTGTCTTCTCCTGTTTCATGCAGTGAAATAACAACAACAGTGCCTTGCCCCACAAGTTTCTGGCCTAGAGGTCAAAAAGCAGATTTTAATTTGATATAACACAATCCTGGCTCTCTCCTTTCTCTTGTTCATACCAAAATTCCAGATGTTCTTTTGGAGTCAGTTGTGAATCATCTTATTAGATTATTCCTTATTTCTTCTAGATTCAACTCTAATTTAGAGTTTCTGTAAA
This sequence comes from Chaetops frenatus, assembly GCA_013400775.1. Classification (NCBI taxonomy): domain Eukaryota; kingdom Metazoa; phylum Chordata; class Aves; order Passeriformes; family Picathartidae; genus Chaetops; species Chaetops frenatus. The sequence continues at coordinate 156,257 of VZTR01001750.1, forward strand.
GTTATTACAAAACATCACAGACTTACTTCAGCAGCAATCAGAAATTAGTGTTTTGCCTGTCTAAACAGGATGACCAACTGATTCTAAAACAGAAAAAATGATCCTAAAGGCCTTGTGAAACAATCCCAAATGTTCCCATCATGGTCTTTCAAAAAATTGGGACATTTAATTTGCATCTTCAGTTAAAATTATTTTTATAGTCCTAGATCCTTCAGAGTACCTTAGTCCACTGATTATGCATTAATTCATTTATATTGCCTTCACTTGAATAAAATCATTAGGACCCTAGTGACCTTATAAGTAAGAGTACAAAAATTTCACCATAATCTTGTGTCACAGCAAAGTAACCTCACCAGTTAAATGACTTCATTACCCCATGTAAATGCAATATAGTCCAACAAATCAACTTAACTCTAGAATTTATTGCCTTATTACTCAACTAAGAGGCACAAAGTGCCTCATGCTGGCATGGGCAGCCACAACTTCCCAATCACCAGCTAATGACACAGCTGGAGTTCAGAGGGTTTTTGTTTTTTTTAACCAGCAAATTGGCAACTCCCAAAAACCTTGTTAGAGTCCCTGCATTTCTTGACAAGATCCTACTGGATGGGAACCCATTGTTTACAGAGCTACTTTTTCAGCATTTAAAAATAGCGTAGAAGAGAAGTTGGAGGGTTGTAATTTCAGCTCAGTAAATCGAAAGAAATGAAACCCCCATACTGTAGTAGCACTTACACTAACAGTGTTGTTGATGCTTCTAAAGAATCCATATTCACTGTTTGACTAAATGTCTTGTTCATAACTCAGTGTAATACAAGACATCCTGCCTGGAAGTGAAACTGAGTTAATGACTCTCACACAGTAAAATCACTGGCAAATTTACCAAAGGCCTTCTCTGTATTCAGGCAAGCTGTTAGCTGGATGGACACACCAAACTAGGCTTGCCATGTGCAAGTCAGAGAAATGTTCAAGGACATTTTAAAACAGCTCTGTCCCTATGTGCTCAGAACATCCTATGATTCATGGCTGACAATTTCCTTTTCAGGTCAGCACTGTTTGGATCCAGATGCGTTCATGTTAGATGTCTACCGTGCAAATCCTCAGGCAGAATGGGTGATAAAACCAAAAGCCAGCTGAAGCAGAAGGCAGCAGTATACTGGACAAAAGCCAAATGGGCAAGAGTGATGCCTGTCATTTTAAGCAGCTCTTACAGAGACAAAACAAAATGGTAGCTACAGGACATCATTCCTTCCTACTGTACTGTCCAACTGATGGTCAGCACATAGTACTTTTGGTATTCCAGCTTCTGAACCATGGGAAAAATATCACATTAGTTATGCTTTCATATGGATTACACTTGTGCCAGTTGGCCCAGGAGGTGTGGAGGGCAGACCAAGGTACGGTGCACAGAAAACAACCTGTCACATGTGAGTTGTTCATTTTCTGACCTGGTGTTAGAACACAGATTTTTTGAAATAATGCAGCGGCATCAGATGAATGAAACACTACTTGACCATAGCATAACACAGAGGCACGACAGAGATGTCAAAGGGAAAGTGTCTGTCAGGCGTGGAAGGCGGGCGCTCAACATGCAGCAGCACCAAGACAGCTGTGTGAAAACCAAAACTTTCTCCTGCAAGTAAACCCATACAGTGTGTGCTACTGCAATACTTGTGTCTCTCAGTCAGTCCTTGTGCATACCTGTTACTTGGGAAGGGAGGCAGGAGGAGGAGCTATAAACAGCTGTACTGCTCAGTGTGCATACCACCCTGTATCTCACTACCAGTCTTCCAAAAGCATCTGTCTGGATCCCTTAGCTGTGTGCAATTGTAATGCCACAAACCATGCTCTCCTTCCTTCCATCACACAAGTTTCAGGAGACAGGCTAGGTGAGAAGGAGCAGATGCCCCTAGCTCTGCCTTTTACTTGATACTCAGAATTATATCTGTGTAATGCCAGACTATGAGATGTGTTAATGGTGCCACTTACACTCATCACCTTTTTTGTTAAACATTATAGTTTCTAATTTGTAACCTAATTCTTTTTATTTTGTTTATTTTAGCCTTAATATGTAAGCAATTTTTATACTCTTCAGCTGCATCAACAAGAGAGATCTTTGTTCAGGTCTTGTATAATACAGCATGGAGAAGAAAAAGGGCTTCCAGTGAGAAAAGGGATTTAATAATTTACACATTAGGTCTTTAAAAACATAGCCAAACTAGGTCCAGTTGTGCCGAGGGTTTTACAAAAACATAGCACGTTGCAGCTGGCATGCAGTCTAAGAAAACACACAGGCTGACGAGAGAATACTGGGCTGCAACTACATTGGGAATGTCAGATAGGATGTCTGGTTTGGTCACAAGAGCAAGCAATGTTCTTTATTCAGTCATCTCACTCCGGGCTGTGCTGAACAAAAGGTTTGCTGAGTAGGGAAATCACAAACCTCTGGAAAAGAGCATGTATTTTTTTCATCTGTGTCATGCAATAAGTGGGAACCAATGCCTTCAACTGCACTGCAATGTCCTCATCATTAGATGATGAAGTTGCACAATGAAACCAGCCGCAGCCTGAGCAATGATTTTTGTTCCTGATCTGGACGCAGGGATGAGGCAGAAGCTCTGTTTATTACATAGCAATGTAAAAGCGCTCTGAACCAAGTCCTCCAGGTGAACATAAAAGTCTGCTGTCCTGCAGAGAAAGCCTGCAGCTTGGGATCTCTGCTGAAGCTGTGCAATGAGGATCTGAACCGGAAGCGGAGTCTCTAAAATGTGTCAATCATGTTCGCTAGCAACTAACTTTTATTGTTAGTGGTCAGTGAAAGAAATTAACATTGAATCAGTATCCTTACCAGCAACAATAATTTCTATAGATGGCAGATCCTGTCTTCTTTCCTATCTTCCTGATAAAAAATGATAAAAAATAAGCAACATTTTCTTTAAAACAGTGACATTGTTAACTTTCTGGTTGTTTTGGGGGTTGTTTTTTGTTTATTTGGGGTTTTCTGTTTTCTTTTGTTTTTATTTTTCCTTTTCCTTCTTAACACTAAAGGAGACAGTTGCAGCCAGGAAAAAAGCAGGACAGTTGTATTATAAAATACACTCCTTATTTTGACAACTATTTATTTTAAGTATACAAGAGATAGTAGACCTGTGGCTTGTTTATAGCACTAAGCATAAACGTTTTGTCACATGCTTTGCTCCCAATACTCTTTAATTTCCTGTGTGGCAATGGACAACTCTTTCTGCTCATGCTGCCCTTGTCTGTCAGCTGTAAAGCAGGATTAGTACTCTCGATATAAAGGCAACATGAGAATTGGTTGAGTTAAATTCTACTCCCAGATGCAGCCAAACAATTCCCTGAGCAGATCAGGAGTTAAAAACATCCATCTGGGAAGAACAAACTCAGCAAAGGCATTTTATTTGGAAAGTGCTTTGAATACAAAGAGAATCATATAAATGCTAAGCATCATTGTATCTACAGTAGTCAACTAATAGGAGTTCTGTGACTATACAGAAAGCCTGAACATTAAGAAAATAATTTGAAGTGTCACAGCAAATGAGTTAACTTTCTACAATACTTTCAGATAAATACATTGACCTTCTCCTTCTTGCCCACTCACTTCACTGTGTTCTCAATGGCTGTGCAAGGGAAAGGACAGAGAAGCCCCGTGTTCACTCTGCAACTTGCTCAGCATGTTCTAGACTTCATCAATGTTATTTCTGAAATAGATCTCCCTGCATTCTATATAGAATATAAGGGGGTTTTGGAAGATTTTTACCACTTCACAACTTAGGAAAGTCAAATATGACGTAATAAAATCCACTCCATGAGCTCTTGTTTTATGCTAAAACTGCCTATAAGACATGCATATTAGCAGATGAACCAGATTCTACATAGAATTCCCAGACTACTACAGGGTGGCCAAATATCTCCTGTCTCTGAAACAGAATGTCAAAACTCTGTTTTGATACAAATGGCCCTAATGACCCATGTGTAGTAGTTAATACTGTTCAACATTAAGTTGGTTTTTATTGTTTTGGTACACTAACTTGATTTAATATGCAGCAGACAAATGGAACAAGCTCAGTGGCATTTTGAAATATGAGGTCTCAACTTTAGGTCTTACATTTCAAGACGTTGGTGGAGGCATGAGGAATTTTGTTCCTCCTAACAGAAGCTGAAGTCAAAACTGAGTTACAAGAGGATTCTCACCTAACAAAAAGTAACATATGTGGAAAGCTATTAATAAGAAAATGGTAGCGAGCAAGGAGAAATTTACTGAAATTCCAAAGATGCCTCAAGCATTTATATACTCCACGGTTCTACAAGGACAGCACTTTGCATATCAACACATAGAAAGAGAGTATTGTAAAAAGCAGGTATTGCAAAACAGACTGGAATGCTTTAGCTCGTATATGCAGTGAATGTCATTAGGAAGTGTGCGTGTGTGCAAATGTGTCTATGTCCATGTATAATATTAACTACCTCACTCTGCATTTTCCAGGAAAAATATTTTGGCTTAGACATTTACTACTTAATCTATTATCAATTTCACATTAACACTGACAAAGTATTTCTTTTTGTATGAGGTAAGATTTGAAATTACTAAAAAAGATCTAGTAAAATACATATTTCAGGATATGGATGAAATTTTATCCAAACCATGTTGCCTAAATTATGCTTGTAATGTGCAACCTTGTGAGATCAGGTGTTGGAGTTAATAGACAATGAATACAAACACACAGTGTTTCATTTTTATTTTTCAATGGGTTTCTATTATTGTGTGTCTTCTCTGGAAAATAATACAATGCCACTAATCAAAGAGAAGTGTTTGTATGTACGTTTCCCTTACAATCCTCATTATGTTACGTGTTTTGTTGAAGTATGCCAACATGTAAGTGTATTTGTACAGCAGAGTGTGTCCATTGTATTGTATCCATGTCAAAAATAAAAACAGTTTAATGAAGCTAGCTCTTCAAATCTAAGTGTGTGTTTTGGATAGAAGCAGGGGGCAGAAAGTACAAAAAGCAGTGGTATATCTGTTTTAAAATCAACTGTGTTGTTACAGCACCTGAACAGGTATACAGAGGACCATGTTCTACCACCCTTGCTGAAGTAGAGGAGTGAGCTCTTTGCTCCAGGAGCTCATCTCTTGCACGACCTCGATGCAATGTACCAAACACACTGCTTGGAATCCTGCCTCATTGAAAGCAATGTCAAACTGCTTTGGAGTTTCATTTCAGCCAGTATTTTTTAAACTAGTACAAAATACATAGAGAAAAACTAACTTTAGAACAAATTGTACAAATGCATAGTAAAAGCCAAATAAAACTGGAGGAAGAAACTAAAATAATGCTAGTTAAAAGAGAAAAAAGGAGATGAAAGTGACGTGCAAAGAACTAGGTTTATTACAGATGGATACTAAAGTATGAGACACATTTGTCACTGCTCAATGATCTGGCCAGTTAATGAACGGATGTCCTTACTTGATTATGATTGAGCACATGTCCCCCAAACCTGGCTCAAGAGCAACTACTGGAAGACTCATTTTAGAAAGAGGCAGGCATGGTAAGAAAAGACAAAGATACAACTGCAGGCTGGCCAGAAAAGTGTTTCCCTGTGTCCTGTAAGAAATACTGTTTTCCAAAGAATGATGCATTAGTAGTTTGCATTGCCAAAATACATAGTTTTTCCCAAATAAGACCCAAATTGTTTCTTCAACAACACATCGCTTCATAGGCATCTCTGTGCCATAGAGATGCTGATTGTCCTGAAGCTGATTCCATGAAAGCATTAACAGGAACATAATCCTTCCAGCCAATGTATCTATAATGAGCTTCAGGAGCACTGGATAGTAAGGCACAAGGAAAAGGAACTGGAGCTACCCTATGAGGTGTAACTAAGAAAATTCTATTCATTAAACTTTGAATCTGAGACCTTCAAAATTATGCCTTTAGTCAGTCTCCTGCTCCCTCTGCTGGCCTACGTCCTCTTACATTTCATAGAATCAGTCATATAATGGCCCAGATTGGAAAAAATTAAAGATTATCTAGTTCCAACCTCCCTGCAGTGGGCATCCTTGTAATTTCTCAGCCTTCCAGCTCTTTTTCTTCTAACTAAAATAAACAGACAACTGAACTACATGAAATAATGCAGTTTATTGTAGTTTTATTATGTGGTCCAAAATTATTACCTTCTTACAAAACCACCAACACACAATAAAATGAAATACTGTCAAGTAATCAAAAGAAAACATACTGTAAACACTGATTAATAAAAGTTCCCAGAAGAAAAATACCCAATTAATGCCATTAAAATTGTTGTAGAGGTATTTGTTGTTTAAAACCATTTAGTTAAAATGCAGACATAGAGCTTCTGATTAAAAAAAATAAATGACCTGAGTTGCAAAACAACCAGAAAAATCAAATAGATGCAGGTTCTTACCAGTTCTCCTTTTCATTACAAAATGGGAATGCAAAATAACAGATTAAAAAAAAAACAAAAACAAACAAAAAAAAAACAACCCTCTCTCAAGTCCAGACTGGCTTTGCTACAGTTCAGTGCTCAGCCTCAGGGCAGGAATGAGGAAATACTCCACGCAGGTCAAAAGCTCTGCTGAAGTCAAACAATTCTGTATGTTGGCCCTTGGTCAAAACAAGGTTCCTCAAACAGCCATGGAATGAGTTCTTGCTTGTGAGGCAGTTTTGCTTCACATCAGCTGAAAAAAAAGCATGAAATAAGTCAATCTATTTGCACCAAACTGAAAAAATACAAAGATCCAGGTTATTAAACTTCTCCCCCCTCTGAAATGAGAGACAAAACCAAGACCTGAGGAGCATCAAGTTCCATTCATGTTTGGATGAACTGTGACATCCCAACATGGACAGTCACTGCTCTTTTCAAGCATAAGCCATGCATGGCAATAACTTGGCAGAGTTTGCAGTAATAGTTCTTCCCAGGGGACAATGGAAGATGGGAGGGAGAAACGGGAAAAAGACACTCTGCATGGGTGTTTTTGAAGTTAAAATAGAAACTAACAGAATATGAAGCAACGGCTGAGCTGTACACAGTCACAATTCCCATGGCAAACCAAAAGGGAGTCATTCTGTGAGAGTGAGCACAGGAGGGACAGAATGGAAGGGAAATATTACTATACCTACCAGGATAACCTCCAACATAAATGGGATTGTTCGTATCTGCAGATGTTGACTGGATGTAGGGATTATCAGTGTGAACCAAATTCCCATCAATTATCAGCGAAATGCCATGTTTGCTTTTGTGTGCTTGAAGCTTGTGCCATTTTCCATCACACAGGCTATTTGTGCCTCTTGGTTCATACGCAGCCGTTATTCTGCCAGCTCCATTGTTGACATGGAATAAAACCTGTACAAACAGCCAGATGCCAATGAAGATATAAAGTAAGAATACATTAACTTATCTGCCTAGATAAAAAAGCATAATCATGGTGGTGCAGAGATTTCCGTTTTAAATGTTTGGCAATATGCACGGTTAATGTTTACTTTGATGGATAGAGTAGATCCTTATTAAAGTGTTTTTTAAAAATCTAAGAGAGTTAGATCTATCTATGCAATGGTCCACTGATAAACTTCACTAGGGATTTCAGTGGTTCTTAAAAATACAGATCAAGACGTTTTTCACAGAAGCTGAGACTTGAGATCAGAAAGAAGGTTCACTGTAACTGAAGGGAAAGAGGAATGGCCTGAAAGCACTTGTCATTGCCAATAAATGTACTGACTTTTTTCATGTATTTATTTTTCAAAGCAGCAGACATTTCCTCAAATCTGTGGTGAGGATTAATATGTAAGTAGTAACTGGGAAAGTGTCCCACAGAAACAGTGAGATTTAACGCTGTCTCTAGCTAGGAAGCTTTGAATAAAAAATGAGCTATTTCTGCAGAAAAAAATACTTAAGAGCAATCAAGTGTGTATTTTTTATGCAAGAGATGACTGGAGAACTATGTATATTGATTGTTAAAAGGTTTATGGAGCATAATGGCCAGCAGAAGGAGAGAATGAGTTAATTGCTCATGAATATTGAAGAAGAGGTTACAAAACAGTGTGCATTGTATATGCAATATTTTTCTCAAGGACAAGGATAGCTTTATGGCAGAAAAAGTATTAAGCTATAAAAATGATATATATTTGGTCTAACATACAAGGTATGTAGTACAGGAGGTCAGAGCGGCTGCACACTAACATAAATTACACTAATTAAAAATCCAAAAAGTTCCAGTGACTTCTGCTAATCACACATTTTATCATACGGTGGCAATGAGAAACCTTAAGACAAAGTCTGTCCCATATTCGTTCTGTGGAAAGTTGCCTCCATCACACTTCACTGGTGTGTATTTCATGCATTCCAAGAGTTTTAGCCTCCCAGTTTCAAACAAGCCTTGTGAGATCAGTGTGCCTGCACAAGGCAGCCTACCTTGCCATGTACAATTTCCAGTCCAATGGCATCAACCTTGGCACTGCTGACCCCAAGAAGAACCCCGTGCACCGCTGTCGTACGGAACTCCAGGGTGATGTTCACATCAGACCGCACTTTGTAACCTTCTCTGACTGAAAAGAAGTTAGAAGCTTCTAGCAGAAGACTTGCAACCCACAGTACAAAGTAAAATATATACATTAGCATTAAAAGGTCTAAAAAACTTGTTAATTATGCTGCTGGAATATGACCTTGCAGAACCTCTGGAAAATAAGTCTTCCAAAGTCATAATTCCCATTTTTTACTGGAAAGGATAGATTTCCAAGTAAGTTTTTTTCATTAATCCAGATTTAATCCATTTGCATTTGTAAGAAACACAAATGAAATCCATCATGTTACTTCACGAGCCTTTTGTCTTCATACTCTTTAACAGACCTTGACATCATGAACATGGATATCTCCTTAGCTGAAGAAAGATGGAGTTTATTTCTTTCCCAGTGCTAAAATCATTAGCTATTTCATTTGTGCAAGATAGCCCTTTGCAGAAATGACCACTTTTGGATGTATGGAGTAAAGGGACTCAGTTGGAAATCCCTATGCAGGGCATGCACTCACTGTGTGAGGAGCCAGTTAATTAGACACAGTTCCATTAAGACCTAAAAGGAGTATGTTTTCATTCACGTTAATTCAGTAAGGCACTGTTTTCATTTAACAACACTTACCAAGAGCAGCAAAGCCACTTCCATCAAAGAAAGTACCATCCTGCACTGTTTCATAGCATTTATTCACAGCAAAGATGGAGACAGGACTCTCATTGTCCAGTTGTTTGCTATTAATTGTCATGCTACCAATGCAGGCAGGAATACTGTGAGTAACCTAAGCATATAGAAATGGAAGAGATAATGTTTCGTATAAACTGCTGTGACGCTCTCTTAGTGACTCACCTGATGTTATTGTAGGTGAAATCTTATCTGAACAAAACACAGCAGAATATAAAATATTTACATAAATAAATTTCTATTATTACATATGATTATGTAAGGTAAATAATGTCTCAGAGTCAAAATCAAATAGTTTAGAAGCAGAGTATACACTCTATAATATACAGATACACCTAACAGTAAAAACATTCCAAACATGCTTCAGCAAATTAGTAATTAAATCAAGATTTTTTTTGTCTGAAATTTTGCAAGTTCTCTTCATCAAAAAGATTAATCTGAATCACTCCAGAGGGTGGCTGGGCACTGGAACAGGCTCCCCAGGGAAGTGGTCACAGCACCAGCCTGACAGAGTTCAAGAAGTGTTTGAACAATGCTCTCAGGCACATGGTGTGACTTTTGGAGCATCCTGTGCAGGGCCAGGAGTTGAACATCGATGATCCTTGAGGATCCCTTCCAAGACAGGATATTCTACAATTCTATGAGAAACATTATCATCATCACCAGAATCTTCGCTGATATAATGGGCTACACAAGGAGGAAGGTGACAAAAACCTACCCTCTAAAAGCATGTATTAAAAATATGCTTTCATCTAAAGACAGCTGAACCCAGTCTGCCAGAGGTATTTAAGGCACCTAATTTCTGTTTGAATGCAATAGGACTCAAGTACCAAAATGTCTCAGATTATAGGTCATGTTTTTACCTTATACTGTGAAAGACAGGAATTTATATTCTTTATCCGTTTTTAACAGAGAAACAAAATGAAAAAACGTTCTGTTAAGGGCTATTACTAACACACAAGCTGTAGCTGGAGTCATTAAGCCATAGAAAGCTAGAAACATTTATCTGGTAAAGGGTCATTACTTTCCTTGTTGCTTCTTTCCCTAAGTATTTCTTTTTAGCCTGTCAGAGACAGGATGCTGAATTAGACAGGTTTGCTGCACTATGCTCATTCTCATCCTGCAAAATGCCAGAGACATCCCCCCACCCCAAACCTTCTTACATTCCCAAGATTCTTTGGCACGTAGTCTAAGGGGAGTCCTCCCACATAGAGCTTCCCTTCCACGTCCAAGGTGCTACCATCTCCCAGCACATTGACTGCTACCAATTCCCGTCCATCCACAATGATCGTGCCTTTTCTTTTAACGTATTCCGTCTTTACCTGGAAAAAGGGACAGCATGCAAACATAAATGAGTAAGCTAAATTGGTTACCTAGTCATCATTTGCCATAGAAATAAGCAAGACAATTGTTTAGTGGTTCAAGTGCTTTAACATTCTGTTCTGAGGCACCTTTTTGAAATTCTTCCTGAGGCTGAGACCATTTCTGAATGCAACTGAGCAGTTAAACAGCTTCTTTCCCTTCCCAAGGGCTCATAGTGATTTCATACCA
>VZTR01001750.1:184752-235243 GCA_013400775.1 Chaetops frenatus
AAAAGAGACAACTTCAAGAAATGTAACAACAAAGCTGAAATCAAACAATGTTAAGCCGTGAGTTAAGGAGAACACTCCTGTGATTTTAATGACTTAATTTTCCATGTTTTTATGTTAAGATAGCATCCTGAAAATCATATCCAGTGTAACTTCATCACTACTATTACCCTTTAACATGAATTAAGTCTCTGAATTGCAAAATGGGTATTTTAAGGCTTTGAACCTAGCATTCTAATCCAGATTCACAGTAGAATCAAACAACCCAAACAAGAGGTCTTTATCAGTGTTTTTCCTAACTTCAAACACATTATTAAGACTGGCAAAGTACTTGGGACCCTCTTATTCACAAGTTCAAAGTAATTTTCTCTATTAGTTTCCATGAACTCTAGGTCATGCCTTTATTCATAGTAATGACAGAAAAAAAGAAGAATTTTTTCATTTTGGAAAAGCACAGAAAATAGATATCAATAAATTAAATTAAGTCAGCATTCACAACAAGCAAACATCTACATGGAGACGAAAATTCACAGATTAGTATAAAAAATTTTGAAACAAGCCAGAAAAGAAAGTGAAATGTCACAGTTCCATACATAAGTTTCTCTGCATGTGGGATTAAATATTCTATAACTTCACTATCCTTTCATATCTGTGTAATTATATTTCTATCAGAGCCCCTCCTGATTTACAGCAATATGAAATGTGACTCAGACTACAGACCTCATATTATAACCCAATTATCTTTAATGAGTTTACTGGAAAGAATGTAAAATATTTAGGAGGCTAAATGAAGTCTCCAATATAGTTTATTGTTAGATCTCTGCAATCAGATAATGAACAGGGTTTTATTACAATTGTACTAGAGAGTTCTGTAATAAGGAGAATGTCAATATAAATTTCACTTACTGTTAGGCAATACTCTGAGTGTCAACAGAGAATCATTAAGTTGGCTGCCAATTTTATTAGCACTTTCCTGAATCTTTTCTACCTTTTTGTTCAACCCATTCAATCCAAACAGAAGTCCTGTTGAAAGAAATAACATATGCATAAACAAATACCATACAACCCACACAAAACCAAAGCATTCATTTCTCTCATCAATGGAACGGGTTTTTTCCCCAACAAAAAGAGCATTTTACAAACAGGAATGTAAAATGAATGCAGTATCAATAGATAAACTCCTGTGGGCACTGTTCTGCTGAAAGCTACCCTTTTTGACCAATTCCATGAGACTGAATGGCTACAAACATAGTAAAGAAAAGGCTATAAATTAAAAATATTCCACAATTGTGAACTGTAATAATTTTAATGGTGTTCTTCAGGTTTTCTGCTATCTAACAGGACCCAAAGTATTGAGTTTTTTCTATATATTTGTAACCTCTTTGCAGAATCTTCTCATTAGAAATAAAAACATGTAGAATAGAAGGAAAAAAAAAGGTATGTAATTCAGTCCATCTGAACTACATAAAATTTATACATATTTGTAAATCATTAGTATTGCATGACAACACTATTTTACTGTTACAGTTTATCTCTGTGAAACATTCCCTTTCTGTCCAATTTTGACAAAAATTTCACTTAGGGTCTGCTTCTGCTTCAAAATGCTTTTGAATTTTCATGTTGTAGACTTCAATGCCTTGCTGGTTTCCTTGGACTAACTAAAAAAAACAAAACTATTTTTTAATTTATGGAGAAAAAAAGTTCTGCCTGGTTTTGTATATCAGCTGTTCAGCAGGAACAAGTTTAAAGGATTATGATTTAAACATGTCATCTTACATGCCTGTGTCATCCATGAGTTAGTAAATAAAAACAAGTGAATGGAATTTTCAAGAATTATGCTTTTTCTTTGTCTACTTCACAATCTCTAGTGATTTAATTCATAAAGTTTGGAAAAACAGCCATTGCAAGCATTGCTTACAGGTAAGTGAAGGCAAAATTTTTAGATGTTTACAGAGAAAAATTACATTCTTACCCAAAAAATGAAAATACTTTGAGAATCCATAAAACATTAATCTTAATTCTATTAAAATATGCACAGTCATATATATAGTTACCTTATGTTCATTAAAACAAACAAACAAACAAACCAACCCTACACAAAAAAAAAAGCCAAATTAAAAAGTATTTAAAAAACCAGCACAAAGCAGAAAATAGAAAAAAGAAATAGAGGCAGAAATGTGAATTCTATAGAACTGACCATCACTTTTTTTCTTCATACTTTTAGCTTCATTCTGAAATTTGGAGCTAAGCAGTAGAGTTTCTTTTCCATGAAGACTGAAAGACTTCTCTGGCTATAAAACACAGACATCAAGTTGCCACATATGAAAAACTGAAATTCAACTGAAAACATTTAAGTCTCTGCAGACACCTACTTAATATTATTGAACATTCTTGTTATTTTTGAGATATTCTATTCATTATCTTTTTAAGCATCAATTAAAAATAATACCAGTTGCTATCATTTATTCAAGAATGTGACATTGAATCTCTTTGTGATTTAATAAAAAAAAGAATTACTATGAAACAAAACCTACAAATTTTAAATACTGCTAGGGATTCAGTGTTGTCTTTTGGAAATTCTAATTCCAGGCCTAATTCAAAATTTCCAAGACTGAGCGATTTGAAGTGAGTAATTTCAAAATCACAGCTTTAAAGCATTGTTTTACCTTTCTCCAACTGAAAAAAAAATTTAAAAACAGGTTTTTAGCATGAAAACTAGGGTTTTAGCATGAAGGATTCATGCTCTACAAAGTCTTAATAATACAGAGTACTATATAATAACATATAAACTCACAAAACAATATCAACTATTTTGTCATGTAAATGCATTATCACACATTTGTTTCTGCAGGTATAATGTGCATGACGAAGAGATGTGAGGGGAGAAATAAAATTACAGGAAACTGCTAAGATCAGATTGGGAACTGGTCTGGTCTTTTTAATCTACTGTTTCAGTAACAATTTGATAATCTTTGAAGACATGAGGATGGTAGATGAGACACAAACAAACATTTGTTATGAAATGTCCTCTACTAAGCAAAGTAGCTGTGGCTGGGAATAGCTAGATAGAAATGGAAGATGGATACATCAAATAAGGAGATAGTTGAATAATTCCAAAGGTGGAAGGGAATACTAGAGGTTTGGGAATTTAAGTTCTATGGGAATACATGTCAGATGACTGATAAAAACCCTCACAGAATCAAGTCCAGTGCAGCTAAACATGTATTAGACACCAAAAAGCAAATAAAGTAAAGGGAAAATGGTACTGTAGCAGAGAGAAAAGCAGGGTAAACAGAACTTGAAATGTGGTGTCATTGCTGCCTTGGAGTACAGATTCAGGATACAGTACATACTGGCAGGTAGGACAGGCTGCCATCAAGGGTATGCCTCCATCAGGAAGACTCAAGTTTTCAGCAAGTGCAGAAACTATTAGAACAAATATTCCTAAATGAGAAAGGTGAAGACATAAATTAGAATACTAATATTGATACTTACTAAATCCAAGGGGCCATTCACAACTCTAGATGCATCATCTGCCAAGCTTTCTGTTCTTTCAATCACACTTTTAACACTGGAGTGAGTGTAGATAGCAGCAGTCGTGTTCAGAGTCACATTTCTTACTCTAGAGAGGCCACTAAATAGACAATTAACAAGGAATTCTGTTTTCAATCAAGCACTGAGTTCCAAGTCTTCAATTACAACACGCACATCTTTCCAGAATACATGATGCACTCTGAAAAAAAACGAGCACACCTTGCCCAATGTTGCGTAAGGGGCTTTAAATTCATTATTTTGAACTAAAAGAATCAGTTAAAAGGTTTTCAACTATGGGGCCTTTTTCTATTTTGTTAGTTGCTGCTCCGTTATGTTCCTTTCCATCTCTTTTTTTTCTTCTATTTTGTTCCTTTTTATGTATGTTCACTTTTTCAATTTATAAAGACCCCTAGAACAAACAAATCATATTTCCTAAACAGAACAGAAACAAGCCCCTATCTCAAAAACTAAGCACAGGTACAGGATCTAGGAGGAAATTATAAGCATCTGAAATCTAATCTATATTACATTTTGCCTTATTGAATTTATCTGGCTGTGGTAAAGTCTAGAATAGCTTAATGTTACTCAGAGCAAAATTTTCTGTTTTCAAATTTAAAAAATAGATGTCAATTTTCCAATCTGATACGGTTTAACTTTTAATATGTATCTGCTGACTTTAAAAGATAAAACAACAAGCATCCTAGAAGGATTCTGGGATAGAAGACTAATTTCCATTGAATTAACTAGAATGGCTTAAAAATTTTTAAATTCTAAGAGTGCATTTGAGTGGATTCAAAATTGCAAATGTCTCATTTCTGCAAAATGCTTTGAAAGCAACAATAACAGAGACATAGTGAGAGGCACAGTGAGAATAATTTCTTGATTAGATTCCAAGATATATTGCCAAGAACTTCTCACACATAGAGCAGAAGCTTTTCAAGCCATACCATAACATACTCACAGGACATTTAAAAATTTACCAGTTACTGTGTAAGTCAGCCACATGAAATGCAAGACTAATCAATTCTCCTCCATGTCATTTAATAAAGTTCCAGTGCATTAAGAATAAAGAGCACTTGAAATGAAATGGGGGATAAAAATTGATCATGGTGTTGAAGAAACCTTTAAAGACCATCTAGTACAACTTCCCTGCCACTGCCAGGGAATTTGTTTAGTGAATTAAGCCTCTACCTGTTTATATTCAATCTGACAATAATGTAAATCTCATTATTTCTTAATTCTTGAGTTTATCACCTCTCTAGTGCATCTGCAAGTCTTTGGAACTGGGTGGCATGTTCCTCAGCTCTGTATACCAAGTCAAGCACTCCTCTCACAGACATTTGCATCACCAGCTCATCCACGTGATGTCGCAGTTTGGTGCTCCACAGGACTAACCCATCCTGATGGACTTCCACATTCTGCAAAACAAAATGTTTCCCTTTTTTTTTTCACTAGCAAAATACACTTGAGAATCTCAAAGAGGATGTTAAAACTTGAGAACTTACAGATGTGGAGTTCTTTACATCTTGGGCAAGAGCAGCAGCAGCATTCACTAGGACCTTCCCTTCCTTAATAAGCGTGGTCGAGACTTCTTCACTTTCCTTTATTTTCAGCTTTTTGTCCTAGAGCAAAAATCAAGTGTTTTATAGTCTGAAAAGTCAGCTACACTGGTAAGTTCACATAACACATAATATTATGGTTTTCAAACAGGAGTCTGGTTTCCTTTAAAATTTTAAGGTACATTTTAATGTTTAACTATGTTTAAAAAAACCTAAAAATCAGCTTTTAAAAACAATCATATATTTGATACTTCTTATGCAACAACAGTGATTGTTCAGCCTTACATTGAACTCTGCCAGGTTGCTGGAGATGACAGGAAACAAGCGATGGGTCTCATTGACGTTGGCGAGCGCCTCGTTCACCAGGTCCTGGGCATCCTGCAGCCTGCTCCTGTGCTTTGATAAGAACTGGCTTGTGTTAGTTTTTATGTCAGCAAGTTCCTGTTGGGGTTTGAGATACTCGTTCTGAACCTGGGTCAGTAACTTCTCTGCAGCTCTGGAAAAGGAGAGGAATCAGAAATTAAAGAAACAGTGAAGGAGAAACATAGGCATGGATTTCTTAAGGAGAAAATGGAGTCACGTGAAATTAATTTATATGCATCTTCTTACAAAAGTCTGTCTTTTTTTTCTAGAATACCATACACACACACGGTAGTTTAGTTATTCATCTTACCACACAAAATGATGACTGCCTGGAGAGAGGACAGTAATACAGTTCACAAACTTTCTATCTAGTGACTAGAGGGGAAAGGGGTTAGTATGAATCACATTTCTTTGGACTTAATTTGGGACATCCCCCACATCGAAATCTCTGTGAAACTTTCCTCTGGGAGTACTCCACATCCTAACTGTAGTGATTCATATTTTGAATGTAGGATCAAAATATCATTTATGAGGACTGGCACTGGAAAGAAACAAATAACCACAACTGAAAGACATATACCGAAGAATCCAGAAAAGTTTAAATATCAAATAAAAATAAACAGTCTCATTAAAAATGAACACTGAAATGAACAATCTCTGCACTTATATTTTTAATCAGCAGCAGACATTATCTGGCAAATATTTAATTCTCCCAAATCTGTCACTTGTTAATTGCTTCAGCTGTTCTATTTGGGAATATTTGCATCTCCATTTGAACACTTTCCAGAACTGAAGGAACAGAACTGAAAATTATCCTGAAAGTCTCCTGCTTTGTTTCTCTTCATTTTAGCACATATGCTGAACATTGCAACTCCTGTAATGGTATTTTTACATAAATGTTTGTCCTTGTTAATCTGACTGCATATCACATAGATCTTTAGTCAAAGTGAAAGAAACTCGGTTTATTTCAGAGTTATACACAACAACACACACTCCATCTTTCTTACTGAACCGCAGATGTGCACTTGCATGTATTTCCAAAAACTGGTCATTCAGAGCCCTTACAATCGGAAACCACAGCCTTAAAAAACTCACAAGATCTACAGTATTTTACAAGTCAATAATGGCTTCTGTTTTAGCATAGAGTAAAAAGGTTATATTCCAATTTGCCTAGGGGCTTTGCCTTTCATGGCAAATGTGTGGAGACCTCAGTTACAAATGTTGCCTAAAGTACATTATCACAAAATCAGTCCACTGTGAGTCACGTGGCAACATCTACTCCCTAAAATACAGACTAGCAAGCTGCTTATTTAAATAATTTTTGAATTTACAGCTGCATTGCTTAAGAAATTCTGCAGAGCAAACAACCTTATAGAACTTATTAACTCTCTTCTTCAATCTGTCAAAGGACCCTTATCAGAGAGCTTTCAGAAATTTCAACAGAGACTATAACTGAAAAATTTAATTTACAAACACCTTCTATAACAACTCAAAGGCTGTTGATGCTGAAAGTCAGAGCATTCTTTTACTGTGGAACAAAACATTTGCAGACATACTTGTAAGTGCAAAAAAATCTATTTTAAGTTTCTAATAAGAATAAATGGTATATTTCTGGTCCATTTTCCTGTCTATACAGCCTCTCTACAGTTCTATCTATATTCAGAAGACTCTGCTGAACAAAATGAGACATGCTACCAACACAAACACTCTATCCTGCTTAATCCAAAGCACTTAATAAAAAAGTCAGATTTTCAGAAATATTCTACTCTTGCCTAAATCCTTGTCCCTTGAGGCCAACATTAACATTCCTAAGGTTTCTGGTGTGCTGTGGCGTTAGTTAGTATTTCTGAAATTGGAACAAAAATTTTGCTGACTTTTGGAACAGTAATTTTTTTTTTCCTGGCAAGTCTGGCAATAAGCACTAGTAATGACTATAAAAGCCATTTCAAAACAGCCTTTAACTGGGGACAAATCAAGACAACAGAATACATTCCTAAGCAATGGCTCAGAATGCTTTAAAAATTGCCTAGGTTTTATTTGCATTTCTTTGTGTTACATATTACAGTGACAATCAATTGCCATGTCCTTCAGCAGGCCTGACATGTCCTGGGCTTGCAATCAACTGAGACAGTTTTATGCCATCTCCCAGCCAAAATCAACACAGATATGTGTTACGGTCAGATCTGAAAGAATCTGAAATCACAGAATCTTTTCACTTATTGCAAGGGAATTTTGTGTCACATCCAAGTTAACAGGCTTTACTACTGATTTTACAGACTTCTAAAAGACTTTATTATTGATTGGTATCACATAGGATGACCAAGTATCATCAAATCATGTAACTCCAAAACAAAGCTCATATAGCTCCACCTGGGCTATCTATCACACTGCCACTTACTATGGCAAAATGTTTCTCCAGATATCTCTTAAAAAAAGCAGCATTGCACGGCAGAGACATATGTGAAATAAAGTTTTTGGTAGAATAGGCTTACTTTAGGACTGTGGTAGCATTATGGTGCTGCTGAACAAAATCCTTCTTGCGCAATGCATCCAAAAGGGCAGAAATATCATCCTGCAGGCTCTGAGATGTAGCATTTGACAGTGGCAGATCCAGGCCCAGTGTTTCATTTAGTGACAAAGCAACTTCAGCAAGTACTGAGTAGGAGAGTAAACAATTTAATACCATTAAAAAAAAGAACATATTTGAATCCCCTGTGCAAACCGCAGCATTTTCCATGTAAATAGGACTTGAAGTGTTGCAAAGAACGTACCCCTACTAAATACTGCAAAGAAGTTGAAATATCTTAAAAACAAAATACCTTTGATGGTTGTGTGTACTGTGTCAATAAAGCCAGTCAGTTCTTGACTTTTATTCCTGGTTTTCTGAGTCATTGTGTCAAGTTGCTGTGCTTTTTTCAAAAATCTAGTTGTCTAGAATAAAATCAGAGATGATATTTGACAGTTCTCCTAAAACACTGATTAGTTCCTGACACTTGTCTACGGGTTTTTTTACTTATTTTCTTAATATTGAGAACATTTTAGTGTAAGGAAACAACGCATTTTGATATGGTAGATCTAAGTGGTTCATAAATCTTTGATGCTTCCATACTTGCAGATGCCTTAGTTGTGTTTAAAGTTCCAGACTCTCAGAGGAGAGTTATCAATTATTTCCATAATCAGTAAGCTCATAATTATCTAAGCTATTTCTTTAAGTAAATATTATATAATTTTTTAGGTACAACTACTGTTTGCTAAAAAAATAATTTTTCTGGATACATCAATATTAACAACACATCAAAGTTAACAATAACAACACTCAGCAGAAACACCTGATTAGGTTCTTTATACATTGTCAGAAAATTACAGGAACATATGGTCAACAAATGAGATCTAACAGCTGAAGCACTATTGTCTATTTCCTACCTAGAGTTACTCTTCTGTTAAAACTGGATAAAGAATATAGATGTTGCCTACTTTTCCTATGATATTTCAACAGATTTATTCCTCCTGAGATCATTTTAAACACAACACCACATGTATCAAGGACTTTTTAGTGAAGTCCTATGTCAGCTATGACATGATTTTTAATAAGCTCCACATGTTAAAACCAGTGAAAAGAAAGTAACTCATTATTTCCAGTTTTAGGACATAAAATGATCATAATAAAAACCCCCCTGAATTTTAACAGAAACCATGTAAATCTCCTGTACAATATCATAAACCACTGTCGTTTGCAGCAAAATTCCACAGAGCAATTAACTCTCCTTTTCAGGAAGACCGAATGAATGGACTGAATTCTTCCATTAAACTCCATGGATTTTAAATGATTTCTTAACAAGTCTCTGGCACTAAGCTACTATGCTATGAAATCTTAAATGCTTTCTCCATATAGGCTAGGAATAAAGAAGCCAGGACCTACCTCTGCATGAAAGTGATCAATTCCTCCTGATAAGTTCAGGAGATTTTCTTTCACTGTATCTAACGAGCAAGTTGGATTTTCTCTAGGAACTATAGACATCTATAAGAAATGAGAAGTAACACTCAGTGTAATTTGTTGTGGGTCCAGAAAAGTATTGAGAAGAAGAAACCTATGCACACTATTTAGATTATTTAGTTGCTTGAAAGGACTGATTTTCAAAGCACACAAGATGACAAAGTAATTACATACATACAGTTCATGCAACACAGTGTACCATTTCTTTGAATAAGCAAGAATCCAGCCATGTTGTATTTTTAATTGAGTAAAAAGGAAGGAAGCAGCATTTCTGCATTCCTGATTCTTCATTTCACCACAGTCTGAGCTGCCCAAACAAACTACTTTGAGGAGTTCCAAGGCCCTTCAAATTAAATGTTTCATCCAGTCCCATAGCTGCTACAGTTTCAGCAGCTGGTCCTGTCAGGACAGCTGCATTAGGGTGTATGTGTGAGGATGGCCCTGGAGATCAGCAGCCCTGTGGTTCCTTTAGTCAACGAGAAAGAATAATAGGCTGAATTTGCCTTCAAGGTCACCTCAAACCTGCTCTACATGGCAATAAATAGGCCACTGTACCCAAGTCTGTAATATTTGATATCATCAAGGCCTGCAACAGAATACCACTTCTCTAAAGATGCAAAGAAATTTAATGCATCTCTGATAGAGAGAGCAAGTCTAGGAAAGGTTATTTTTAGATTTCAGATGTTCCAGAGCCAATCACTGTAAATACTATAATAAGTTTTATATATACATATATATATATACACACATACCCATATAAGTAAAATGCAAATTTTTCAAAAAGTAATACACAAGAGTATACAACAGACTTGTGTCAAATGGAAAATTCCAATTCTTTTCCTCAGCATGAAAAACAAGTGAAAGAGAAAGCCAAAGCTCTTAAGCCTTAAAGCACAGCAGGCTTCTTTAAAAGCCTAGTTCAAAAAAGCAAACCAGGACAGCAACCAAGTTTAGATATATATCGGGAGAAGTACTGCAGGAGGCTTTAACTAGAAAAACAGAACTGCTGAAGTCTTCCAATGGACTGGAGATGCAGAAACAATGAGGAGCAGACAATCAGATTCGATAATGTTTTGATTCCCAAAGGACCCACAGAAAGGTACAGAAAAGAGGAAGCAGTTGAGTTCCTGAGCTACCAGCATGAGGCAGACACAACACAGTGCAGGGGACAGCCCTTCAGGGAAGATCTGTAATTCACAGAAATAACCTTGGGGATTTTCTGGCCTCCAGCCACAGTTACTTTGCTACAAGGCAAAAGGCAAGGTAATCTTTAACCATGCAGAAAAAGGGGAGTACCTGCTTCTAAACAGAGAAAAATTGTAAGACTATCAACTTATCCCAAGATTAAGTTGGTTAAGAAACAAAGACTGTGGCCTGACATAAATGAAATTACATGAGTCACAAAAAGTTTTATATCACTTTAAGCACCCCACTTCCAAGAAAGTAACAGCTGACTTTGGTTTAATTTTAATATTGAAAAAATGTATATACTAAAACTGTAAAAGTAAGAAGTAAGTAGAAGCTTACTTAAGTAGTCATGGCAAACTTATTATAAACTTATAATAATTAAGGAAGTTAAACTCACTTAAGAAGCAGGTGGAAACTCAAATTGCCTTCATTTTTACATAAGATCTGACTTTTCTTTGCAATAAAGTGCTCAATAAAAACTATGTATGAATAATGTTTTCAAGTAAAAGATGATGGTGCTCCTGTACAAACACAAACTAATTAGAGAAAGCAAGTGAATTGTACCCTTGAAGTATTACAATAGTTCAGTGCTTATGCCTTAGGACATAAAGGAAGGGAAGCATAACTGAAGCTTTCAATCTAGAAGGTTAGTTTTTATTGTAATCAAGTTTGCCATCAAATATTGTACTTATTAACACCGAAGTAAACTGATGGGAATTCATTCAGCCTTATATCTTAAACAGAAGAATTTATAATTCAAAATTTTAGTTTGCTGAATTTGGCTCACATTATTTTGATTTTCTTGTGATATGGTGAAATATAAAGAAGATAGCTCTGACTCAGAGCTTGTCTGCTTGACTATTTCTGAGAAGACTCTTACCAATAAATGTGCCTATTTTTAGTAGTCTTGAAGCAGGGAGGATTCTGTTTATCTCTGTTTTTTCCGCAAAGGCCACATGAACTTATTCCTCAGCAACAACAAATGACCTTGTAAAATCACAAAAAGTGGTATTTCATGCTTTGTTTCAGGGGAGAAGGAGCTGCAGGGAAGTCTGCCCCAAGCAGTCTGAAAGTGTCCAACACTGAAACATTCCACCTGACTTTAGCATCCTGAGATGGATGACAGAGAAAGCACTTGGACTGCCACACAGCCAAAAAGAAAGCAAACTGCTGCACCACAAGCATCCTTGCTAATGGAGAAGCAGCTACCACTCCAGGGAAGGACTCAGGGGACTCTTGGGAAACACCTTCCAGGTCTATGCCTTGGCAGCTCTTTAGCAAAGTGACCAAAAAAGGAAGAAGACCTGGCCTGCTGTTTCTATTTCACCACTGAAAGTTAATCCCCTTGCTGGGCTGACTTAAGAATGCACATAATCTAGGTGAAACACATGTATACAGCACATTCAGAAATCCTATTGCTGGTTGAAAAATGTATTAACCCATTTATTTAAATGCCAATGTAACAGATGAAAATAAACTAATACAGGCAGCCAAGTAAGGTATATTTCCACAGCAAACATAATGGTATCACTTACACACAGTCAAGCCATGAACTTCTGGAGGTCTTCTGCTAAATTACCAACACCTGTGGGTGGCTGTAAGTTTTGCTTTAAAGGTGTGACTGAGTATTTCTACTATTTATGTGTCCATTTTACCTTCAGAAGTCGTGTCGCATTCTCCAACTCTGACAATATCCCATAGGGCACAGGGTCAATACCAGTGAGGTTCACTGAAAGTATGGCCTCGTTGAGATTATCCAAAGTGTTTAACAGAACTCCTGTGCAGTTGTCATCACAAGCTAAATAAACAATTTTAAGGGAGCAATATTAGTATTTAAATTAAGACAAAAAATACTGCAGTTTTGATTTAGAGAGTATGTGCCTTCATCATTTCAGTTAAGAGTGATAAAGCATAATAACTCTGAATATACAGATTTGCAGTCTCAGGGTTTTTTTTATTTATACAAAATAAAACCTGAGTTCTAAAGCCTGATTCATTATAGAAGCAGATTGCTGTACTGGATGTGTCTTTCTGCTACCTATACTCTCAAAAAGAATTAGAAGACTAATTATTGGGGGAATATGACTTATTATGGGTGGACAATGCCTATAAACCTGGGATAATTCCAGAAGTATTATTACAGCAACCTCAAAGGGTCAATGACACAGGAATTCAAGATTTTGCAATAAATAAGGTATTATGCAGCCATCAAAAGTCTTAAAAATATCTTTCCTTAAACCTGTTTGCAACACTAGCCATTTTAAAGATTAACAGCTTGTCGGATGTTATGATCTCTACTGTAGTTTCCTCTGTGTTCACAGAATCCTTGAGGTTGGATGGGACCTCCAGAGAATACCTCTCTCCAAACCTCTGACAGAAACAATGAGTTCTTATGATTTCTTCCCTTCAAAGAAAAAAACAGGTCCTGACACATCACAAACCCATCCAAGGAATACCCACGTGCACACAGATGTGACTGGAGTGGACCAAAGCCCCTTGGGAAAGCCAACAATTAAAAAAAACCACCTACACACACACTGGTCTTGCAGCAGGAGGTGCCTCGGCTCACACTGCTCACAGAGCTGTCCCGTCACGCCCGGCTTACAGGGGCACTGCCCCGTGGCAGCGTGGCAGTTCCCGTGGACAGAGCCGCCCGGGTGGCACTGGCACGGCTGGCAGCTGCCGCCAGCCAGCTCAGGGTCACCGTAGAAGCCAGCGGAGCACCTGCACAGGGAGGAACGGCGCACTCAGCGTCACGGGCTATCATCAGGACATCAGATATTACTCTTAACCGATAGCTTGTGGTTTTGTATTAGTAGCTCAACAGTAAATAGCAAATCACCCCAAGTCCTTGAGCACTCGTCCATACACTTATTTATGAACACTGAATAATCTCAGTACACAGATGGCTCGTATTAACCAAACTCCTTGGGAGTTGGGAATAAATGGGAACATCATGTGTAACTCACCTTTCACAGTACTGTCCTTCATATCCTGGGAGACAAGCATCACAGTAGTAATCCTGAACACCCTTCAGGACACAAGTGGGACTAAAACTGGAGGAAGAATAAACAAATACCTGCTATCATATAAATAAAAGACCATTCAAAGACAGATAGCACCTTCAGCCAAAGGTTAAATACTGAAAGCAACAGCATCTCCTGTTTATTCTGATGCGTTGCCCTAGAATTTGTACTTTAAATCAGTTGTGTTAAGTTTGCTTTCCCAATGTGGCTCCATCACTGCATAACATGCTAGAGCACATTATGGCCTTCCTTTGAAAAGGTAAG
This sequence comes from Chaetops frenatus, assembly GCA_013400775.1. NCBI lineage: Eukaryota > Metazoa > Chordata > Aves > Passeriformes > Picathartidae > Chaetops > Chaetops frenatus. Next base: position 198,678 of record VZTR01001750.1, read on the forward strand.
GCAATGTAAAATGGAAGCTGTATGATATGGCTATAGTATGTATTTGACTGAGACTTGCATGAGGACACCAGAATTGCTAGACTCTCATTCTGACTCAATTATACAAAAGCAAGCAACAAATATGCTTTTTAAGCTTCTGAAAAAAAAAAAAAACAGCCCACACAGCATTTTGTTTTTCAAAACACAAAATTAACCATTTCTCTACCAAGCAAGCAGATGTATAAATTTCAGACAAAAGAGTATTTGTTCTTCCCCTTGGACTGATCTAATGAAAAGTTCCTGCATTGAGTGGGGATGGCCTGAATCTTTGTAAATACAAAAGTACCGTTCTTCTGAATGAAAAAACAAAAGAGACTCACATTTAAAACTAAACAATGTCACAGCAACTTAGCCAACTATCTATAAAACAGTCTATGCGTTCTAGTTCTAGTCTTAGAGAAAAAAATTGACTTATCTATCACCTAATTTTTTTTTTTTTTTTAATTCCATAGAGTCACCAGCACAACTCAGAATGCAGGCTTCATTTACTAAATAAAAATAGGCAGCATTCAAATGTCTAAAAGCTAAGGACACATAACAGTAACCAACCCCTACTGTCATAGTGTCAGAGGAGCAGGAGTAGGAGGTCAGACATATAACACAGGAAATAGGGAATGGTAAAATGCTCACTGGATTTAGTGAGTTCTGGTTACCTGACAGGGTTGGCTCTGGGACAGGCACAAAGAGAGCAATCATTGGCAGATCCAGTTACTCTCCCATAGTAGCCTGGAGCACAAGCACTGCAGTAATCACCAACTGTGTTATCTCTGCAGTTCTGAGACACACAAAAGGAATTCAGATGGTTTAAAACAACAAACAACAAGAGCATCTACCCCCCAATCAATACATGTGTACCATTTCCAACAATCACCTCTACATGTCACTACCCAATGGTCAGCATTCTCTAAGTGAAAAAACCTCTTATGCAAAAAAAAAAAAAAAAAAAAANAAAAAAAAAAAAAAAAAAGAATGCCAGTGTAATTTCTCTTATGTGAATGCCCCTTCAGGCAGGCTGACCTAATTGCTTTTCAAAATTTCCATTAAAGTTTGTGTATTTCTGCTACTTTTAATCCAATTCAGGCCTGGAGATCACAGTACAAAACATCCTAAAAAAACCCCAAAAGAAACAAAAAATCCAAACAAGAAAAACAAACAAAACTTGATGGAAAAATTAAACAGAATACCTGGCTTTTCTGTTTCAGTTTCAGCATTTCAGCAAATGCTGAGGACTGTCCAGAGTTAGGATTCACAGACACTACATTTAATTTTTCAAGAGTACTGATCAATAACCATAACCAGTGCTATTAATATTAAAACACTAAATTGGTACTATAAACACAATTTAACTGACTAGCCCCCCAAGTGAACAAAAATACTTTTCTGCTTTTCCCTACTTTTTTACCTTTCTTTCTTCTTTTTCTTTGTTTCGTATACTTGCTAGTGTCTATTTTAGGTTAGTTGATGAGAGTCAACAGTATCAATGCAATCTCCTATCGTCTGGGAGCAGAAGTCAGAGGTAAAAACCAACCCTCTTGTCTACACCACTCAGCTGGAACTGTCTGAGTAGTAATTGCAAGACACAGATGACTTGCTAACCCTCAAGAAGAAACTGAGAGGAAGAATGATGAATATTCACCTGTGTGAAAGACATATGCATTTTGACCTTGTAAAAGCGAGAACTTTAGTTCTTACTCATGAGATGCACACTTTTGGACAAACCTGAAAGCAAATGAATGGCTTAGAAAAGCCTGAAGGACTAAGCAAACTCACTTAAAAACTGACTTCAAGAATTAAGAAGTTGACTTTAAACTAACCAACTCACCACTGGAAAAACAAAGAAACTGAAAAAAAAAATTAGGAAAAGGTACTGAGCAATAGAAGGGAACAGACTTAATGTGCCTTATTTGGTTAGCTGAGAATTTGCTGTCCACAGGCTGTCAGACCACAAGAGAGGAAATGTGTTAGTCATATGTGACCCCTCTTTGCAACATTTGGGATAAAATGAGAAAAGTAAGCAAATTAACTTAGCTGAGGCATATCCCTATAATACTGTAGTCTCTGGGCATTAAAAAAGCCTCATTTAAAGCTGCCCAGAGGATTCTCTTCCTGAGAAAGAATCTACCTTTGATTTAAGTCTGTGGTGCAGCATGGCTTACTGCATCCTTTATTTCTTTTTTTGTGTGCCTGAGCAGACCTTGTCCAGAAGCCCAAAAAGTCTCACAGAAAAACAGACAAACTCAACCAATACACAAGCAATATTAAAACTAAAATTAAAACTAAAATCATTAATGTTTTTGAGTATGTTAGTGCCTCAAAACCTTGCTAATTTTACTGAATGGATCATAAGGGAAACTATTCATATTATCCATCTTTCAGAGTCGTGAGGGGGGAAAAAAAAATTCACATTTTATTCAATAGGTACAGCCAGATACTTCTCCCAAAAACTCCTTGGACTGGTTGCAGCCTATGTATGTTCAGGTGAAATCAACAGAAGGATGTATAAGTTGTACATACCAAGCATTTTCCAGTGTCAGGATCACAGGTTTCACTGTGGTTGTTGCACTGACATGGCACACAAGGTGCTATGAGTGTGTGAGGCTCTCTAACACTGAGTTCTGTATGCTTTCCCCTGTAGTATCCTGGAGCACAGCTCTAGTTGCAAGGGGTGTAAAATGAAATTTAAAAAAAATTATCAAAGCCATCAACAGCTACAAACAATTTAAAAAACCATTTAAGCAATTTTTTATTTTACTTTCACACTATTAGACACACAAAAAGGATTCAACAGTTCAGTACCTGGCAGGACAATCCAGCGTAACCAGCAGGACACCTACATTGCTCTACTAGATGAGCTATAGGTCTGCCTAGATGCATTTCTTCAAACTTGACTGCAATTTCCATTGAGATATTTGCAATTCTACAAGACACATGCAGAAGAGAGTGTGAGTATCTAAAGAAGCACAAACACCAAAAAGAAGATCCAAAAACATTTTCATGCTTCAAGGTCAGGGCTACAATACATAATCTTCCATAATTTCCCACGCAAATATCTCACAAATAGGATTTAAGAATCTATAACTAAACACATCAGAAATTATTAAAAGTAATAAAGGTTGATGCTTCTTGGTCTGGAAAACTTCCCAAATCCACCATGCAAGAATATGTAATTCTTCCTCAGAAATATTAGACAACTACATTTGTCTCGTGCCACAACTTTGGACAGAGCTAACAAAAAGACAGTTGAGGGGATGTGAATGAGAAATAACAAAATCTGGAAGCGGAATAAGACTTCTACAGATACTGAGTTTTCATTGGATGCATCTTTGCTTGTCTTGTTAGTTTCCAGACTGACAGATGAAATGATGACCTCCCATCCCCTGCACCTCTCATTAGTAACTTAGTTCTGGACAAAATGGCTAAAAAATGCTACTGTTCTGAGGTGGGACTGTCTTATTAGCACTGCCTAGAGTGTGTCAAGTTACAGCAGACACCTAGATCAATACAAACTCAAGAACTCAGAGGACCACGTGTTTCAATTGAAAAAAGAAACAAAAAAATTCAATATCCATAAAAATAAGATATAATCAGTCCTGCAGAACATTGCATCAGCCTGTACTACTTTCTGTGTTTTGCTATCCAAGTAAGCAGCAGAGTCATTTCGTGTTTCACAAAAAGAATTAAAGAGGGATTCTGCTGCAGTTAGAAGTCATAAATATTTTCTTGTCAGAAGAAGAGCAAAAGTCATAAATAGAAAATTGCAAAGTTCCGAGGTAAGTCCTTACTGTATAGCTCAGTTGGGGCTATTTGTAACTTAAATCACAGTAAATGAAATACAATAAACAAATGTAATCAGAGATTGCTTTACCTGCTTTGCTGTAATCCTTGGCCATAAGCTGCCTTGATAAGGATATATTCAACATTGCTTAGCACAGACATGAAGTCAGAACGTAAAACAGGCTCATCAGACACAGAGTTAAAATACTTCCAAGAGTCCTAGGGAAATCAAACACGTTTATTATTGTTATTATTATTAAAACCATGAACATTCAAGTTTATTTCAAGGTGATGCTGTGTTCCTCCCGTGTTTTGGTTTACCTCCTTCATTTCTATTTCTTGGTCAGTTCTTACTCCATTTTCTGGAGGAGGGATGTCTACATAGATGACCAACTTGCTGGTGTGACCTCCTTTCATGAGAATCTGTGGCTCAAAATTTGAGGTTCCAAAGCCATCCAAAGCATAAAAAGCAACAGTATATCTCAGCTTCCCTCCATAGGCCATGAGCTGTTTGGATTAAAAATTATTACTATTATTTTAATTACTATTATTTATTCTAAGGTTCAAGCTACTAGTTGAAAATATTTTTATCATCTGTAAAAATGTCAGTCCTTTGAAGAATTGGCAATAAAACATGAAAATTTACTTAAATTCAGTGCCTTTTGCACCAAGGTTAAATGCGTATTTCTAAAAAGCCTTCTTAGTTTGTTTACCTAGACCCTTCTCAAGGTGTGCACTCAATTTTCATTCAATTCCTAAGCAATAGAGATTCCATGATCTATATACTGATTCAATGTTAAAAATTCTTTCAGGTTCTACAATGAAACCAAATATATTACTGTTCCCCACCACAGAATCTCTGATTAAATATGAGTGTTACCAATTTACAGGGTCAAGAAAAATGTTGTTAGGAAAGGGTAATGTCAAGACATTGCTTCTGCTTGCTATAAATAAGTTCTATCACTGAATAGTTATAATATTATGATCTACAAAAATAGAACTAATGTAGAAAAATGTTATGAAGATAAAGTAACTATTCTACAGTAAAGGAGTGAGTGTCTATGAGACAAAGTTATCTACAATCCTATTAAGAATTCCAATTATTTAATGTTCTTACCTGGTCTCCCTGAAACTGCTCTGGCAACTTCCAGTAAAATGTTTCTGTATTTAAGTATTTCCTGACTATGGCAGCATCCAATAAAACATCAGAAAATTGTGAAAATACTCCTTCCACTGTTCCAGTCAGGTTACTTTGAGCTACTACATGCAGAATGGCCTGATCTGGAGTTAATGTTATCTGCAACACAAAGAGCAAAAGATTCATTCATAAAATACCCTGCTTATAATTTTAGCTGCTTTGAAACAGTCAGCAGTCCATCTTAGAGTAGTAAATACCCATCCCAAAAAACTGGAAAACACATTTGACATTTATTTTTTTAAAAGTGAAGACTGAAATGCAAGGTTTCAGAAATAAGAGTATGACCACTTGCTTTCTTTTCTGTTCTGACCTATGCCACTGGCCCTGTAAGCCAGTCAGAACACTCAACCTGATCCATTAAATGTGCACACTCATGTGGTACCTAACATGAAGATAACAGTAAACTGTCTGTGTGGTTATATTGCTTTACTTACAGGAATTCTCACATGGTCTTCTAGTTCTGAACAAGATGTGGACATCCCAAAACAGAAGCATGGAGTACATCCTAGTGCATTGTTAGCAGACAGACCAAAAGTTCCAGGTTTACATTCACTGCATTGTAGACCAAATACATTTTCCTGAAGAAAATTAAAAAAAAAAAAAAAGTAACAGCACACTCATAGTACTTCACTGTCTAAATGAAAGGTGATTCTTTTTGGAATAAAAACTAGTTGCTACATAAAATACGTAGATTATCAATTATTGTATGTATCCTGTTTTACTGTGCAGTACACTACTTTTTTCATTATTTTCCAGGGCTGTTTTACTTTCTTTCTTAAAAACAAAAAGAAAACAAACCACACACAAAACCACCCACAAACAACCTCAGAACATTTAAGTTAAATTCTTGTATTTGAAAATTAGCAGCCATATTTTTCAATTCAAGACAGAATTTCCTCCCAAACTTGCACCTGGAAAACGAGCTCCCAAAGCCAAATAAACTGCTCAGTATAAATAGGAATCAGAGAACCTATTCCTAAGTGTCTATTTTTGCAACTGGTAAGCTGAACTTCACGAAACATCCAAAACTATAGTCAATGCCCACCGGTACCTTTAACCAGAGATTGGACAAACACCTATGAAGGCTAAAGTTTATTGTCTTGAAGTAAGTTTTCTATCACTCAGTCTTTCCAGATCAGATTTCCATCTCTCCAGAAAAATCTATACTATCTGTGTGTTTTATGTTTCTTTTTTTTTTTATATACAGGAATATCAGACTTCACTATTAGCAATATATCTGAGTTATTCTTAACCACTGTCTTTGGTTCCAGCATAGGAAATTAACATAAATGAATTTCAAAAAACACTGAGATTCTCCATTTGGTATCTATTGGTTTCTTCCTATAATTATAATTTGAATTTTCAAAAAAGCAGGCTATATCATCTGAACTAATGTGTTGTTCTCAAACCTAGAAAAACCAAATGTGTGCAAGCAGAAAAAATTCACTGTTTTTCATTTTTTCCTGACTAATGGAAAGACCTGTCACAGAAAACCCCTTAGCAGTGATTTAGGTGTACTCATGAATTATGCAGATTGCCTTTTGAAGTCCTTTCAGCCCTACATCTTCCTTTAATGCAATCAATGTCTAGAAAACCCTAATGCTGCCCCAGAAGGGGCTGAATAGCTCAGTACCTTGCAGGCACAGACACCAGTTTCTTCTTCACAACCACAAACTCCTTCAGTGTCATTACACGTCTCTGCTTTGGTTCCACTCAAATCACAGTCACAGGCAACACAGTCCGGGTAGTCCCTGTAGCCTAAGGCACACCTGGAACAGTCCCATCCTCTAAATTCAGTTTTGCACTGGCATTGACCTGTCAATACATCGCACTGGAGATTGGCTGAACCAGTGTTGCTGCAGTTGCAAGCCTTAGATGAAGAGAAGAAATGTTCATAAATAGCAGATCTTAAAAAAAACCCCTTTTTACAACAGAAGCCGCACAGTAAATTTAAGAGTGACCCTTAAAACTCAATGTTCTTCAACAATTACTACACAATAATAAAAGGGAAGAAATTCCACATAGAAATGAAGTTGTTTGTATTGTATTGTATTGTAAGAACTGCATTTCCAGTAAACAGTGAATGGCAAAAAGTTAGAAGCATTGTTGATTCCCAAATATGTGTTGGGAACCAAAGGAGTAGAAGGAATCCGTTCCAGAAAACAAAAATATATCCTAAATACTTACTTTACAGTACTATTTATTGAGTGCAGCGAGTAAATTAAATGATGTTATATAAATGCTTAATGAAAGAAAACTCTAAGTACGATCATTTTGTAAATATGATAGAAAGGAAAATCTTAAAACTAACGTTCTTTTAAGATTTCAAGAAGCATTAATAGCATCTTGCTCAAGCTTTTTCCTATTTGATGAGGAATCAAGAATCTCATTGCATCCAAAGTTGGGAAGCTCAGCATGCAGTGCAGCTCAATACCAAAGGAAAACTGTCTCATGGCCAAGTGCATCCTACATTATGCAATCAGTAATATGAGCCTTTTATTACAAACACACAAAGTGGGTGCACTTTATTTGTCATTCTTTTTTTGAAGCAGTCTGGATTAGCCTTCACTCTTAATTTTGGTCTATGTTTATTTCTAACTGAAAAGGCAAAAAGTACATGCCATCTACCATCATCTACTGTTAGCATTTCTCCTGAGTCTTTTTACTCATCAGCTCTCTTTGAGGTGAAAAGCCTTTACCTTGCAAAGTTCTGCATGCCAAGTCCCACAAGTTCTAGTAGCATTACTGTCTAACCTTTAGCATTCTTCACAATTTTGCTGGTTACCCACAGCACTTTTTGTATCAAGCGGTTTTTACTCTAGCACCAGGTACTACAACACCTTGTTTAATACACTTTGTGGTCACAGAGGTTGACAACCTTGGCTCAAGTATCAGTAAAGGTCCACAGCTCTGAACATCAAACTCTAAGATAGTAATACTTTACATGTATTTGATCTCTATCTACTTGTGATAAAGATAAATAAATATTCTAATCCACTGTGCTGCAGTACACATGGAAAAGATTGTAATCTAAACAAGACTACAGTTCTGCTACACTACTGCACCCAGGAATGGACGCTAAATATCAAGAAAACAACTAGAAACAGAGCCAGATGAAGTAACCGCTTATGTATTCTGTGTTGCAAAACCAGACAGTCTGAGCTTCTGAGCATCTCCCCCATTTCATCCACGTAGAGAGCATGGAAAGAGTCTCTCCTGGGTTTGCCAGAAGACATTGCTCCTTATCTTATTCTACCACACAGCTGACTATTCAGCATAGGGAATATCCCTCTGTTGGGACTGTTACCTGGAGATCACATTACTGCTTGTTACATTAGCAAAGGATCTAAAACGGCTTAGAGTAATTGACGTTCATTACTGTGATGCTGTAACCAAAAGGAATGATAAACAAACTAGCAAAAGTGAGAAACTGAATATATAATTATACCGATCAGTGGCAAGTGCTGTAAAGGAACACCTCCAAGGAAATGCACAAGGACCAGCATGTTGTATTCGCAGTACATTAAGTAAGAACGACAGTAAGATGACAGCTAAAAAAGCAGTGGTTTAAAGACCAGTTGCCAACAAGTTACTATAAATCACTAAGATGGTTAACTCTGAAGACTTATTAGGACTACTTTATCATCCTTATTCTATAAAACGGAAGAGAGAACAAAGATACCAATTTGGCTGACACTGAAATACTTACTGCCTGTAATGACAGACCTTGTCAAGTAGATTGTATTTGTGGTTTCTCCACTAAAATTATCCATTACATTCATGTAATTCTGACGCTTTTAAAATCTCAACATTTATAAAATATTTTGGACCAATGCCATATCTGACAGGAATTTACTGCATGAACCTAAAGGCATGAATGGTTGTTATTCCTTGGATCTGCACTGACTTGGCATTTTATTGCTTAACCATAAGAATTAAGCCGAGATAATGGGAGCTACCATCCATGAAACATTAACTACATTATACCATTTTAATTATAAACTTTCAGAAAGAATTTCTGCAGTAACTTCCAAGACAAGCTAGATTTCAATGTTCTTAAATCTGTAATATTATCACTTACTGATTTGCACATAAACTATATTCCTGGTTATATCACTTCTGATATAGATCTGGTTTAGTACCACTATTCAAACAGCTACATGTTAGAATACACACCTCACAGTTTTAATGTGAACTATGCACCTATCCAGAATAAGCACTCTGACAGTATTTTCAAAGACGGCCCTCTTTGATAGGTTCCTCAATAAACACTGTGCAGTCTGTTGTTTTGCTGGTTGGTTTTTGTTTGTTTGTTTTGTTTTAATATGAGCAAGCTGCCTTAACACTTTGGGACAAAGAACAAAAATCATGGTTTCAAAACAAGAGTCCAATTCTGGCATTTGTATAAGGTGAATTGCTTTTAACAGTCTCAGCTTTTCATCCAGGCTACCATACCTTGCAACCAAGTTTAGGAGAGAGCCCCCAGTAATTTTCTTCACAGAGTTCACACTTTTGTCCCTGAGTATGAGGGGGACAAACACATTGGCCAGAATCAGCATTACAGTTGTTCTGAGTATGGGCACAGTCACAAGCTGCAAGAGAAACAGGATCAAATGAGTAACTTTATCCACACTTTACAACAGAGAAGAAACTCCAAGACCACTGATAGTGTCACTTTTCTTATGCAGTACACTTGTCCATTCCACTAGGAACTCCTTGCCATCCCTAATCACTGAGAAACAAATTATGACCACAGTGACATTTCATCTTTTTATTGGAAGCCTGTTATTGCTTCTTGACTTAACTTATATGGTGTTTTAAAAAGCAATGCTGCACTTCCACAGGGGGATCAACAAAACCAAATAAAATTAGTTTGGAGTAGAGTACATTTGTAAGAAAGCATTTCTATTATAGAGAACACAAAACTCATTAGGAGATATGCTAATATTCCCAAGCAGGTGAAAGGATTAATCTCAGGAATTGCTTATTGAATAATAAGGATGGATAACTATTTCTATAGTAACTAAGTACTTCAGGATGCACTTGGCTATTTAAGAAACAAAATACTATTCCAGTTAAAAAGCTGAATTTCAGGGAAGTGATTTTATTAATCTTCTAAGTAACATTTAAGTAATTTCCAGTATTGAAATGGTTAAAGGTATACAAAGGATTGTTGATTCTTAGTAAAGACAAAGTATATTCATTTCAAAACATAATCCTATCACAATCTCACTGCATATTTCATCTTAATGCACTATTTGAGGCATGAAAAAAAGTGGTTTTGTCTGGCTGGAGAAAAGGTAGGCTATACTGTATTGAAAAGGGCATCTTATTAACATGACAAATTAGGTTTTGATGGCATGTTCTCCTTTTAATGAACAATTTCTTCCTTATCATGACTAAAAATTGTACACAGCCAGGTGATGATGGGAAAATAGAGTCAATGACTCCTTATCAAAGTATGAAAGACATATTTAAAGAATTAAATGAAAAAATAAGGTAAAAAATCTTTAGTACTAGAAGCTGTTCACTTTCTCTCTCAACTGCAGAAAAAAAAGGTTTCATTCTCTTTGAAGGACTGAAGGGTTTTGTAATAAAGAGACAAAGGAACTATTGAGGATGTAATATTTCTCTCATGCACCTTTTATGAGTTATTTCATAGTCACCACCTTTTACAAGGAACCACACAATAAGCAAAGAAACATTTTGTTCCCTAGCTTAATCAAAGTATTAGTAGACCATCCTACAGATTCTTCCCTATCATCATCAAAACAACTGACCTTTGCCAGGGTTCAACATACAATATATTGCTGAAAGAAATTCCAGACAAACTCTGGAAGGATCGTGGATTAGAGCTTACGTGTGCAGCCACCATCCTGGAATGCGTAAAAGCCACGAGCACAACGATCACACTTCTCCCCAGCCACTCCTGGTGCACAGTGACACTGCCCCTGAGCATCACAGTCCTCAGACACTGAGCCAAACTGACTGCAGTTGCAGGGAACACAGCCAAGCCCAGTAAGCAGGCCATAATACCCGTTCTGTTGGAGAAGAAATAAATAGATTTGAGCTCTGTTTCACAAATTTCCGAAAACAGTACAATATACACTCCTGTTTTCTCTTGTTTACTCCCCATGATGTCTGGTGTGCATGAATCTTTGCCAGCACTGTGTGACTGCTGTGGAAAAACTCCCTGGCATGATCTCTTCACTGTGGCCAGCTATAAAGCAATATGCACTCGGGTGAAAAACTCAACCCTGGATTGTGCTTGTGGTCCTCTAATCCCAAAAGTAAGACACTATGTTTTGAAGTCTGATGTTATTCTAATTTAAAGCCTTGCATGAGGCGAGGGTGGGCAGTGCTGATCATGCTCAGATACCTGTGACTATGAATGAAAGCCTGGAATGGAACAGGTCAGTGACCTAGTGTACATATGTATTCAAAGTCAAGAAGCTGGGCTGGCACAAAGGCAGTAAACTGGGCCCAGATTTCCTGCTCTGGTCTCTGATGTAGTTCTACACTTAGCATAGACTGGAAACTGCTGGTTTGTATCACCAGTGAGTATCTGCTTGTTCTTGTAACAGGCCTGCCTTTCAGCTGAATCCCTTATTGGTATTCAGCCATGATGTATTTATTATCACCAACCACATTTCTTCAGATACTCCCTACTCAGACTTCATTTCAGAGAAGCACAGTTCTAAGATCCCTTCAGGCTTATTAACAGTATTTGGTTTGGTTTTTGACTGCACACTATCAGCACCAGCCTGAACAGCCCTATGCAGGAGGGTGCTGAATCAATCACATAGCTTCACATCTGCAAGGAGCACATGCTGGTCAATTTTCAGCCACAAAAACCTCTACAGACTTTGGTCTCTACTCCAGCAATAGGCCCCTGAACATATTTGCTGCTATTCTCTGTATCTGCTCAATCAATATCTATAGATAAAGAGGAAGACAAGAAAATGTATATATTAACAACAGGTAATGTATTTGCTTACCAAGCATTTATCACATCTTTCACCAATCACATTTGATTTACAAGAACAGACACCTGTCTCATGCTGACAAGTACTTGAAAGGGAACCATTCACATGGCAGGCACAGGCTTGTGTTCAGACAAAGAGAAAACAAGTAAAATTATTCATGTGTATCTATAGGCATTCATTATTATACAGAATTCAAAATCTGGTATATAATGTGTTTCATCTATTCATATCCCACAGATGCTAATATATTACAGAAATGCCTGTGTATTTGGACTACAATCTTAAAAAACCCAGCAAAACAATACACCTCTGAATAGCTGTATTTGAGAGGTTTTTTTCTTCCAGCCCTATATGTGACATTCAGAAGTAGGAAATGTGTACAGCATGTCACTGGAGGAACAGTGTTAAATAAGCCAGTAAGTTCCAGGGATACCAAATGTCAAACCCTAACCAAATACATTCCCGTCACCCAGCCTAATCCTACCCCAGTTTTCAACTTGTCCTTGCCAATTCACAACTTGAAGATTAACTCTTTCAGCAAAGGAGCATGTCCCCGTTCATTTTGTACATGAATACACATTTTTGTGTTCTTTAAATGTTGAAAGAAATAATAATAACAACTTACCACGACAGTTTTTGTCAACCACTGCATCCCCGTAATACCCATCAGCACACTTTTCACAGTGGTGACCTGCTGTGTTCCCCAGACATTTCAGGCACTGTCCTGTGAAGGGATCACAGTGGCCCTCTTCTTGAGGATTTACATTGCCATGGCATTCACAAGGAGCACACGATTGTCCAGGGATAAGAGGATTCCCATAGTAACCATTAGCACACCTGCATCAGAGTTTAAAAACTTTATCAGCTGGAGTGTGGTCATGTCATACACTCTCCCCACTTAAGGAAGTTTTTCCGATTAAATTTTAATCTAAAGTGTCTCTATATTACAATGAAAGACAAAATAAGATGGAAAATTTTATTAGGAATGTTCTGTACATGTGGTATGAACAATACAAGGCAGATAGGATGATAAACAGCTAATGATGGCAATGATATAGATATTTCACCCAAAATTAGTGTACATACCTTTCACACTGAGAACCAGTATAGCCTGGAAGACATTTGTCACAGACAATTCCACCTTCTTCACTCAGTTGGCAAGTAGGACTGAAACTATTAACAATATTTATGGCAGTTGATATCAAGGCACAGAATCACAAGACTTCTACAAACATTCAATATCCAGCCTTCTTTGCACCTATCTACCTAAACACACAATTGCAATTTTTTTTTAGTTTATCAATGCTTTTAACATTACTATGTGTCAAAATAAACGTATAATTTTCAAAACCTCATGGGTTTTTTTTACTTTAAAAGGAAGATTTTAAAACTTCCGAAAAACTTGGCTTTCATTCTAGCAAAGCAATAAAATTGCTGTATTGAGTTCCTTTTTTTTCAGATACAAAACTTCTGTCCTCCTGCTGTTTTCTGACAAAACATGAAGTTAACTGTGATTTTGATGCAAAGTTCAAGGACAGGTTGAATTATTACTTTCAACCACCATGCAAAATCATAGCAATTCACTCGGCCTCTCTTAGCCCAGCCTATACATTTGTCTACCTCAAAAAACAACGTTTCCATGAGATATATTCAAACGAAGATGAAGGAAAAAAGTCCTTTTCTCTCTCCTTCCTTTTTCTTTATCTCACTTTCTGGTTTTGCTGAAGATGCAAAAGACAACCTTGCATAAGAAACCTACTTGTTTGCAGCAGAACTCAGAGGGCATGCGCAGGGCTGGCAGTCCTCAGATGTTCCTTGGGATGGATTTCCATAGAAACCAGGCAAGCACTGATCACAGAAAGGTCCTGTCGTGTTGTGTTGACAAGCCTGTGAGACATGGAAAAAACCTTTTTGTCTTTTCTCTTGATGGCTTTTCAGCCCCAAGGGGATTCCTACAGCAGTCTACATGCAGTATGACATCCAAGAAAGCCATTCCTCAAGCCATGTAGGAAAGCCTGGAACTTTGAAAATAAGTGTTTGATTCTTTTTTTCTGAGGTGTAACAATCCTGATTGTTTTTTCCTACAGTTTAGAATATACTTCACTTCATGAAATAAGCCACATTACTTGTACACACACTTGAATATATTTCACATATTGCATACATTCGCAGTAACAAACTCTTATAGTTTTTACTGGTGTTTAGCCATTTTATTCCAGTGACCTTTAAATTTCAGAAGAGATCCAAGAGTTAAATTTTCTCTTCAGAAGGTAATGTGCAATTTCCAGTAGTGTTGGTCATGGAAGATGCACACATATCCGAAAACAGATATTCACCACTTAAATTTGTTCTTTTCAGGAACCTGCAGCAAGCAAAGTCAAGATTTTTATCAGCCAGCATATGATGGCATTTTTGTATTAGTTCTGACTATTCCCCACTTAAAATGAAAAACTGAAACAAATTCTTTATTGGAAAACACATTGATGGACCCCTGAAACATAGTCTTTACTAAACAATGAAAACCAACAAAAATAGACACTTGGTATGCATAGCTTGAAATTTATGTGCCCTGTAAACTTGTCTCCCACAATCAAAATGCTCTTCTAATTCCTAAATAGATGCTTAAAACACAGAACACTTGGAAGGATGACTTACAAAGCAAACACCGTGAATGTCACACTCAGTTGCATGCCCATTGCACTTGCAGGGTTGACAAATACCTCCAAAGAGGATTCCATCCACACGGTAGTACCCAGGGAGACAGGACTGAAAAGAAATGAAGGGGGAAAAAGCATTATGTGTGTTGAAACTAAGCATCAAAACTTTTTAAAAGAGTGCACTTCCGACCACCCACCATCCAACTCATTCACATTGTGGTAACTGAATGCTCTTTCAACCCCATTGTCACTGCAAATCTTTTCTGGTGGTTGTTTTTCACTTGCACTGGATAAAGGGGATAAGAATTAACTCCATGAAACTTTGATTCAACCCTTTGTTCCCTCAAGGCATGGAAGTTAACTGATGTGTGGTTTAGTATGTAAAATTCCCTATTATGGGGCAATAGGAAAGATGTTCTACCACCTCTGCGGTATCATTAACAATGCTATAGCACAAGGCCTCATACTGAAATTATTTGCCAAAATAATTCCTGCTATTTTGCAGTAGGACTGTGCCTCTCTAAATCTTCTATTCACAGATACACAAGACACCACCTTGCACAATGCATCCACCCCTGTGGGTTCTTTCAAGAGCTACTATTCTTTAATAGCTTAAGAGCTACTTCTTCCTGCTAAGGTTCCTTATTGCTTCCATAAATCCAATGGCACATAACAGAAATAAACTGAACATCATCCAGATCCAGAGAAAGTGCTATTAATGAATAAGGTAAGCTCAAAACAGCTTGACAGAGCTTTCACAGCTGCTCCCTCTGTAACACTGATATTCTGAAGTGTACCATCATTTTTTAGTGCCATGAAAAAGAATTCAAGAAATAAGTTTAAAATCCTATTTGGAGTATATGAAAGAAAATACCTTCAGGATTGCATAAAGTACAGGAGGCAGCAATTCACCACAGAACATATACTTTAATTGCAGTATAATTAAAGGCAGCCTGCCTTTAAAACCTGGATCCTTTTCAATAGGAGATAATTTTGCATACACAAAACACTGTAAAAGATTACCTCACAGGATATTCCTGTGTAACCCTGAGGGCATTCACAGAATTCCACATCTGATGCTGAAGAAAGAGCTATAACATTTGCACTTGCAGTATCCAGGGTCACAGAGTCCAGCCTAGGGTCAAGCAGGAAAACATCACATCATTTGTTTCCCCAGACTTGATCCTCAACAGGACAGTTTGCTTCTGGGGAGGTAACACCACTGAGCACTGCTCCCCTGGCACAGACAACTGAGGAACAGGCACAAATCTCTTCTATAAAATGTCTGTAATCACACTCTTATCACAGCATTTGCAGCCCTGGGAGTAGATGTGCCCTTCTCCTGTTATGATTATTGTTGCTAGAAGAGACAACCTTCTCAGCCACAGGTAACAGTTTTCTAGGAAATCTTTACAAACATTCCATGAAGATAAACACACTACCCCATAATGAACATAAATTTCACCAAAATTGTGTGAGTGCACAAAGTATATTTGGTATCAGTTCCTATTTTGTTGACATGAAATGCAACCAAATGACAGAGTATTCACAGAATATTTTGAGTTGAAAGGGATAATCAAGTCCAACTCTTAAATAAATGGCCCATGTGGGGATTTGAATCCATAACTTTGGTGTTATTAGCACCATGCTCTAATTAAAGAATGAGGAAGAAAGGTTGCCAGTGAGTCTAAGGAAATTAGGTAAGTAAATGATGAAGCTGATTCCCTTGAGAGCAATACAACTTTGTTCCTGTAACTTGGAGAAGAGGTAAAACAAAGATCTATAAGGTCTGAGGCAGATACTGCCAATGCTGGTTTGAGACTATGGAATGATCAGCTAATCCATTCCAGTCCAATTTTCCTATTTAGGACTCCCTTGGAGATGAGTATCAATGCCATCCACAAACATCAAAGAAATTACAATCAATGTCTTTATTGACAGGTTTTCAATAGTCAGTGATGGATTAACTTGCCACATACCCAAATAAGCACACTGTAGAGAGTTCTAGAGGGACTTCTCTCTAAAACAAGCAGCCATTGCAATAAGGCTTTCATGCAGTACTACTTTCAAGTAGAAGACAACATTTCTGCTATCAGATATCTTTAAAATCAAATGTCCCTTACCACACACTCCATATGGCTGTGTTTTGGGGACAAAGAATGGTCTTAAGAAAATTCAATAAACAACGTTTTTTCTAGAAACTATTAACATAAAACTTCAGGAATACTGCTACTAAGAATCATGATTCATATGCAGAAAAATAATAGATGTATCTAGATTAAGTTTTTTTATCTCACTTACCTGTACACAGCCTTTTTGGCAATGTTGTAGTTGGCCCTGATCAGAAGATGGGTCACATTTGCCAGAACAGTCATCAGCATTTCCCGGTCTATTGCTTTTTTTGTATTGAACTCTATGAAATTCTCTGATACAAATCTCACTGAATTAGAATACTCCTCATATGGCTGTAATGACAAGCCTGCTGCTCTTGTACTCAGAATCTGCCCATTACCCTGAAATTGAAGGACAAGAGAAAACATTTTCCATCTCTGCATGTAGATTTTATTAAGCAATAACACTTAGTGCCAAATACACATCCAGGTAACACAGAGAAGAGGCAATCAAATTAAATTCCTTGCATTAAGAAAAAGTAAGTACAAGGTCAACATTTTCTGTGGCTTCAATACCACAGTCCCATTCTCTCTTGGTTCAAAGATTTCAGAATTCTTTTGTAAAAGAATAAACTGAATTGCAAAAATCAAACACTTCTACAAAACAGAATCTCCTTTCTCCTACTGCTAAGTACATATTAAAAAATAATGGTTTTGGAAATGCCCAGATTCAGTATAGAGCCTTACTTTTTAACTGCAACATAAATCTAGAAAAGTAAGGAATCAGCAAGAACACTCACCTGTTTCATAAATGTAAGTCTTTCCAGTTTATTGCAGTTTGTTTTGTAAACACAACTTTGTACACATATACACATATTAAATTCTAGGTATTTAGCATTGAAATTGTGTAAATACAATTTCAGACAAATGGATTAGAAAATCAGAGAAATGAGTAGCAATAAAATCTTGATAGTGACTTTTAAGGGACTTAAAACTGACAAAACTACTATAGAAATATTATTTTATTTTTTACCCCCTCCATAGATTCTTAATAATGTCTGAACAGTAACAAGCTAAAAAAATCCACCTGAATGATGACATCCACACTAGACACTATATCACTGTCCACACTCTCCATTGGAATGTCATAAGATACTGTATACTTCAAGTATCCACCAAAAGCTGTAAGCTGAAATGACAAAAAGCAAAGTCTTAACAAAACTATAATCTCCAGCCAACAGAAAGTAATTACATGGGTCAGTACAATGTCCAAATTAGAAGACAATAGTAGGCTTACAAATACCACTTTACAGGAAAAGTTTAACATGCCATGAGTGTCAGCACAGGGACAAGAGCTGGCTTGTTGCTGTGCAGGTGGTGAGAGCATGCTCAAGGCTCTACAGGAGATTCAGATAAGTCCCTTATTCAGTGAAACACTAACGGGACTCTGAGCAGACAGCAGAGGTGTACTCTGTCATCCTAGCCAAGGGGCACAGCATGCTGGAGTTTTTCACATTCCATACTCCTCCTTTCAGGGTCCTTAGCCCCACAACTGCTGCTGACTACTTCCAAGCAAGTTAACCACCAGATAGAGCTAATTAAATGAATAAGAAATCAGAATTTGAGTGGGTGTTGCCCTGTGCAAAAACTGCTCTCTAATGTTACACTTCTTACACTTGTTTTAATTTAACTGTGTCACTATACTAATAACAAACAAGGCTGCACAGGCAGAGAGAGTGGACTGAACATAATTACAGGGAAGGCTGCAAAGTTCCCCTCTGCTCACCACTGGTGAGGCTGCAGCTGGAGTTCTGAAAAGCAGGACTAGCAAAAATTAGGACATGCAGAGCTTTAGCTAGTAAACAGGGCAAAAATTAAAGACTAATTGGTTGGAGACAGAAGATGGCCAAGAAGCAGGTAAGAGATTTTAGTGGGCCTATCTACTGTTACCGGACGAGGCACGAAAGGGTGTAAGTTTTGGGATAGGAACCAAGTGTATGGGAAATGTGAGCATATAAATCAGTAACAGTCAAGAGAGATTACACTGTGTCAAGGATAGGCAGAGAAGGAAGTGGGGAAATTGATGAACTCAAAGAGCAAAAAGAAGGTTCTGGGAATGCCTGCACAGGAACATTCTGATTTAAAGAGCAGAGATACAGTGAGAAGTTTGGTAATACAATAAGATACAGGGATTTATGTGTAATCTTTAATTACAGAAACTATATATTTAGAGCAATAGGCTATGGTTAAGACAGAGAACCTATGAAGGAGTTTTGACTTCTTAGCTGAGTACTTACTTTATTTCCTAGATATACCTCAGGTGCTGACCAGTAATAAGTATGTTTCAGTACTTTCACAGCCTCAGTGTTGTTAATACTAATTTGATGAGGTCCATCAAATTGGCTTCGCTGAGGCTGCACACTCCTTGCTTTGTACAGATCAGTAATGAGCCATCCAGTCATGTCTGTAATCTACCAGGAAGAGTAATAATAGTAATGGAAGTCAGGCACTTTTGTCACTGAGAAAGCATTCACCTCATCACCTAGCTATTCATTCAAACTGATGGATCTAGAACACTTTCATTAGTCTGACACCCATGACATGCAAATACGCCACTTCAGAGTAGGATGGTCTCCACTTCTCTATCAGACAGGAACAAAAATATAATGAGTGTGATTTTCATCTGTCCAACAAAATTAACATGATATCTATGCAGCTCCCTGAGAAAGAAATGCAGAATTTCAAAGGGTTCAAGGCCAATTGTCCCCATTTATAGATAGGGCTGAGCTGGAGGAACACAAAAACTAGTCACAGAAGACGGAGCAAGATGAGAGAACTTTGTTTTTCTCACAGAGAGAGTTTTATTCAATCATCTTAGAATTTCAGCCAATTTGATATGTTTTCCTCTCTTTTTGTTGCACACAAAATGGGAGACCAAAGTGTGGCTAGCTCTGCAAAGATACATAAGGAATTTGGTGGGAAAAGAGTGGCCCCAAAGCCCCATAACTCAAGAACCTTCTATTCAGAAGACAGTGATATTTACAAACACTGTTTGCTAAGAAAAAGTATTGGCCATACTGCCAGAGGTCCAACAGCCTTGTCCAATAGGTATGAGAACAAGGAAACAGGTTGGGGTTTAGCTCTTCAGCATGAAAAAAACTTTAACAGTCAGAAAAAATTTCATTTTTCCAGTGCATTCTTGCAGTCTTCACTACCAATGCTTCTGATATTATTTCAAGCCAGCGGGGCCGAAGCCTGCCCTGGGATGACTTGCTGACTACCTCAGAGCTGCCCAATGATACTGAAAATCCACTCCTCTGTAAGGAGACACATACCAGAATTTGCAGTTAACTTGGGCATCTGTCAAAGAGAAATATAGTACATTTTGCAGCTGCCTGAGGAAAGAATATTAGGTCATGGACATAACATATAAATACCTGACTGATGGGCCATGTAAGACTGTCACAGACATCAGAAACACCAAAGCAAAAACACTCTGTGCAGCCCTGAGGATTTCTTTCTTGCAAATTGTAGAATCCTGGTTTACAGAGATCACAGTTTTCACCTTCTGCATTTTCCTGTCAAAGGCATATAACATTTGGTTCACATCAGCATTATTATGGTAACAAATACCCTGGATTAGGTGGGATTTAGGCATAACAGCATTCAGAAGGTTATAAAAGAAAACACATTTCAGCACAGCAGGATTATTGAACAAGACTCAGAGCTTAAAACTGAAACTGATTGGAAAAATTCATCAGAATTTGTCAGTTCATCAAAATCTAAACAAGCCCTGGCAAGGGTTCTATTTTAGTAAAATTTCAACACATGGGTAGGGTTTGAAAAGCTTGTGCCAGCTTGCCAGTCTACTTCTCTTGTAGGTTGACTTCATAGATTGCTCGACTGCTCTGGACAAAAGATCTCACCTTTTCTGAATCCAGATGGAGTACCTTTCAGATATCTCACCAGACAGAATCCAGAAAGTTCACCTTTAAGGCCAGGCTCTTGGAGCTGCCACAGCCAGCTTCAAGATAACAGTTTCTCCACTCTAAATATCTACACTGTGACCCCCACTACTGCTGCTGCCTCTTCCTGGAAGAACACCACACATGCTAGCTGGCAACTCTTCTTCCCAATATGCTTTGACTAACGTCCAAACTCCTGCTCCAGAAGCAGAAGTACTCCACTCCTTCGGCTCCTTTCACTGGTCTTCTGCCATGCAAATTGGGCAGTTCAGAGTATACAGCTACAAAACTCTTTCAAAGCAGAATTTACAGGGAAAAAAAATCGAAAATAATGCACCAATTTTTTTTTTCTCGTAAAATTCATGCAGCAAATATGTGGCTATTTCTTCAAAAAAGTTTAGACAATTGCTGCTGACAAACAAATCAGCAGAGAAAATATTTGATAAATGTCCACAAAGCTGTGTAAATAGCAGATCTCCATGGGCACTGCCACACAGTAAGATATAGAATATTGCCTATTGCCAGGGAGATTCTGATAATGTCCTAGCTTCATACCAGGACAGACAAGACCTGGACACTCACCACTCTCCAATCTCAACCTTTGGGAAGATTCTCTCCCATTACGGGAAAACTCCACTTCAAAGGCAAACAGAACATTACAGAACACTCCACAAATTTCCCTGATACATATGGTTAGGTCACTAAGACTGCAAGGCAGACATGTGAAGCACAACTTTCCTACTGTTTTGAGGAGGCCTATACACGAGCTCTGCATTGCTATGTGAAATGCAAAGCCTGTGGACCAAATTCTGCTTTCAGAAGCAGTTACCAGGGTGCCTTCACTTCAGTCACAAGAATCACTCCAGATTGCAGACTTAGATCAGATTTGGTGCTATGGAGCAACTTTCAGGCTTACCAGAGAGAAAGCTGAGATTTCCAACTGTCTTTTCTTCTAAAAGAGTGTTTGGCATGTCAAGCTTACGTAAGATCTCTCTAGACAGCAAGGTTATGCATTTTTGTAAGCAAAGTACAACCTGTGTTTGCAAAGCATACTAAAAATTTGTCATCTCCGCTCCTGATTCAAAGGTTGAGGATGGCTGCTTCCATTTGTTCATATGCAAACTTGGGGAAAATCTCTGGCGAAGTGCCTCCTGAGATAATGAGATCTTAAAATCTTGGATTTTTACAGAAATAGTCTTTGTATGCTCTTTTCAGCTTTTTTATTTCTTAGTGTTCAGGATGCATTTGGATCATACATTTCACTGACTACATAATATTATTAGACAGAAACTATTTATTTCTTAATGAAAAATAAAAAATCTTACCCAATGACTAGACCTCAAGAGCTGTGTTTCAGCAAAGATCAAATATCACAAAATGCACCATATAAAAAAAGAACAGCTTTTTCTACTGTGTTCACAGAGTCTGCAAAGAAATCCTGTCTCCTTCATTTGATATTTGAAGCACACAACTTTCCTCTTTTTGTCTCCATAGGTGGTCCAGTGGCAGGTGACATTTTTTTGACCTGGCCTAAAAATTCTATATGCCAGGCACATGCCCACAGCAGCACTGAAAAGGGACAATTTCTAGTCCAGTTTATACCAGAATTTTCACTAGTTAGCTGCATTGGCTGATACAGTGTTACCCTAGTTCAAAATCAGGCATGTATCTCCATTTTCGTATTTAAATTGGCAATTGGTGCTATTTCATTTTTCCAGACTCTTGTTATTTAAATAAGTTTGATATTTTGGATCAGATAAATTATGCAAAAGGACTAAATTTTCAGAAGAATTGTCAAACAAAACATGTTCACTTTGGCTTCTGTTCACTATCATATTTGGCAACAAATACATAAACTACTTGCTAACATTTGGTTCAGAAAATTAAGTAACTTCTTTAAATATTAATGCAGTTTTGTAATAAAATTCAGTGGAATCTACAGCTGCAAGACATTTTAAGAGGCTTGGATATTTACCAAAAAATAAAAAGCTGCAAAACTGCTCTCTTTTTAAACATTTTAAAACATTCTTATGGTTTATATTTTGTAATTGAATAATTAAATCATATTTCATACATATGTCTATTGCAAGTGTTCCAATAGTTCTTTCCAAATGCCTGCTGTTTTTTCATACAAAGCAGATGTTTTAAACACAACATTTGTTTACAAGCAATCAGTGGCTTTGAAGAGAAATATCAGCTCATTCCTAAAACCAAACCCAGACAGGCATACTCATTCTCTGTGACTGCCTTACAGATGTACAGGTTTTATTTCATTTTAATGTCAGTCAGGCCCATTATTATAGAAAATGTTGTATCAGTAACATATGGAACTACTCAACATAAATTACCATATTTTTCAGTACAGAGAATAATTAGTAGTTTCAAGTTCTAGGTTGTCAGGTGTAGACCAGCTTACTTCTTATAAAGGAAGTGATTTCCCCAGTTAATGAAGTAATCTCACCATTAAAAAGGAGTTAATAAACCAATGCACAGATTCCATGCTGAACGAAAATGGCAGTTCAGTACTCACTTTGCAAAGACAAGGTTCTGTGCATGGATCTTCATTAATGCTACCAACCAGGCTGCAGTTACAGCGCAGGCAGTTTGGGTAGCCCCGATACCCAAATGCACAACGATCACATTTTTCTCCTGCATAACCTTCTCTGCACTGACACTGGCCTGGCCAAGTCCCTTGAACAGCAAGAGCAGAGAAAAAAAAAAAAAAAGTCAGAGCAGGCATTAGGCTGGATTCAAGACATCTCAGAGGGTACAAATCATTTAGCACTCCTTTTTTATTACATTCCATGTCATATTCCACACAGATACTTGGCACAAGGTCAGTCTCACCATTTATTTTTCATATTAAAAGGACCAAATGCACAGAAACTGCACCAAAATGAATTTCGTAACAGCTGTAACAGCATTCACAAACAACAGTGTTAGATCTCAACACCTTACATTGTTTTACACAGTAGGAGCCCACAATCCCCACAGGACAACATGTTCAGGGACCTGACATACCTTAAAATCATAAAACTATGTTACGCCTCAGGCTCACCTTCCCAAAGATTTACCAGTGTTTTGAAGTGGTACGTAAAAGGCAGCCATTCAAAATAGACAGTGTTCCCTCAAACTTCAACGACCATAAATACAGCCAGACTTGAAGTTTGGGTAAAAGGCACTTCCTGCTCCCTTACCACGCTGAGAGTCAGAATGGTGCTCATCTTTAACACAGACAGAACTCAGAGAGCCAAATGGGTCACAGTCACAGGGATAGCAGGGGTGATCCTCATGGGGAGAAACCTGTAAAATAAAAGATCTTTGTCAAATTCTCAAATTATTAAGTGGGAAAAGTAAAGTTGCGTCTGTTTCCTGTCTTTAACCACCAAAACTAAAACGAATAAAGACTGGAAAAAGATAATATGGGGCAACAGATAAAAGGACTAGTCTAACTTTAGCAAGCAGAAAGATCAGGGGGTTGCAGTCTAGAAAAAACTTAAATGTGGATACAAAAGTTGATCTTCAATAGCACAAAGATAGAGTAACTGCTAATGGCTGGAAGCTGAAGTCTGACACATTCAGAAATAAATAGACATTTTTTTAAAGTAATAGCAATTAACCACTGTGAAGGTTTGCCAAAAGATATGGAAATGTTTAAGATGAGTGGATGCTTTTTGCAAAGATATTCTGGTTCAAAGAGGAAGGAAATTAAAGAAATCTTTGGCTCTATGTTCAATGGAAGGACAGCTTATCTATTAATAAAGACTCATTCTGACTTGATGATCTATAAATCTTTGAAATATAAGGCAGTGCAAATCATAAGGCAAGATTTTATTTTTTTGCAGGGAAAGTTGTCCTTTGAGGTGCTTCCTCTGTAAAGCAAATCAGTAATGATTTACTGTAATCAGTCATGATTACACATGTAATGGCTGTGAGTTGATCGAAAACCTTTCTTCAATGTTCTTACAGCAACTCTAACACAATCTCTGACTCCAACTTACTTCTTTGGATGAGCTGTACCTGCTGTCTACTCATACTCCTATGGACTCACCCTTGCTCTCTGCACCAGTTTATGCCAGATTTTTAAATAATGGGTTTTCAAAATATGCATGAACCTACCAAAGCAAGACCACGTGAAGTAGAAATTTAGTTCAGAAAGTCTCATTATACAGAGACATCTAACACTGCAGTTACATTCAATTTTCAGTTGTATAAGATCTTTAACTCCGTCAGTCATATCTTAACAAATGTCTTGTAGAGTTTATGCCTTTTTTCCAAAAGGTGACACTGGAAAGTACACTCAGAGAGCACAAATTCAACAACAATCATATCAAGAAGAGCTTTTGTTGCAACATCTCGTGAGCCAAAGATTCTGATCTTTGATCCAGGTCCTTTTTAACACCAGTTGAAATGGGCTGACACAGGATGGTACACAATTTTGGCAAACTTGAAGACAGTGAAACTTTAGTACTGGCACATTTTAGAGTCTTACCCACAGGAGGAAAGGGTTTCCTATCAGAACTTGTACATTTCCACACTAGGATATCAAGTGTCACCTTCACTTATAATTTTCTTCTCCAACAACTTGACCTGCCCTACCACACAACAGGAGAAGCATTTTGGTTTTTCCTGAAAGTTTTGGCATGATGTCATTTACCAAAAAAAAAAAAAACCTTCTATAGTTGTTAGCTATTCTGCAACTGATAAAAAATCCCAATATATTAATCACAAGCAGCTGAAATAGACATGATGCCACATCATAATTCACCAAAACATTAGAATGGTAGTCTCTAAACCTTACTTTGGGTGGTCTGAAATATCCATCAGCACACATTTCACAGTTGATCCCAGTAGTATGTTGAGTACAGTTTAAACACACACCACCTCCTATATACTGGCCATGAATATTCATGCTCCTTTTCTGATCTGCAATACTCTGGTTGTAATAACAATCTTCTGCTTTGTTATGACAGTTACATTCTGAGAAGGAATGGAAAAGAAATCAATTTTTTTTCTTATTCACACTGTGTAACATTTCCTATAATACTGACATTTTGTGAAGTTGAAAATGTAAGTAGAAGAGCCTATCATTTGACCTCAAAAGTGTGCTTTTTCCTTTTAACCATGCCATGTGCTTCATCAGATTTAATACAATATATTTCTTAGCAAGTAAGCAAATTTCAAAACCACTGCTATCACTTTAACAGCACCATTTTTAGCAGCGTATATTCTACTAAGACAATCTTGTCAGGACTGTTGTTGACAGTGATGTGTGCAATTAACAGTAACTGTTTCTTCTTTTTCTGTCCTCTGCATTACAGAAAACCTGCCTAATTCTGCTCTTATTTGTATTATAGACAAAATCTGAGAAGTCAACAAAGAAGTACTCCAAGATAACAAGTACAAATTTTATTTAGTTTAGAGGATACTTCAGTCCAAACTGTCATAAACAACCACTTTCTAAAAGATGACATTATGACTGGTGCAAAGGCTTCAACTAAAAAGACTCCTTTTCCATCTGGAACTTTAAATTTTATCTAATAGGTTCTTAATTGTCTGCAGCTCGTGCTATGCATTAGTAATGTGAAGTGAGAAAATGCACCAACTAGCCCTAGCAACACATTCAGCCATACTGGCACAGCCTAAGTTGATCTATCAGATAATCTGAGGTGTAATTGGCCAATAAACAGTTTCTTTCAAAACATTTGTTATCAGAACAAAGTTCTTCATCTGACAAAATTTATAACCAATCCATGATATTTGCATTTCAAGTAGCTAACAAAATGATTGATGCAAATCTACTAGTTTCTACAGGAGTACAATAAATCCCCAAGTCCCTTTGAAAAAGAGAATCTAGAAGCTATACTACATGACAACTTCATTAGCCAAGGAGTCACACAGAAAAAATTATTTGAAGTCATATTAACAGTTATGATTAGAAGTAGGTTCTCTGCCTTTAAACATTCCCATGAAGACAGCTAACAGTTTGTGGACTTTTCTGGGGAATTAGTACAGATCTGTATGAAAGCAACCTCAAACAAGAGAATAGTTTCATGAAACCTTACTATCTAAATGCCTGTGCACACTTACTCTCACATTTGTTCCCAGCAGAAAGGGTTCCTGGTCTCCATGGTTTCTGGTGGTAGCCTGGACAGCACTTGTTACAGCTCTCTCCACATGTGTTGTGTTCACACTGGCATTGCAATTTCTAAGAATAAAAAATCCACTTTCTTTAAATATTTTTTAACGGATAATTTAATCAATTTTGCCAAAAGTCTGCCTAGTATCAGCCTTACTCCAGAAAATGGCATGACCCATAAATATCCCACAATTAGCACTGGACTGCTCCATAAGGTACACCAACTACTAGGGAATAGCCTTTCCAAAACAGAGGGGCAAATCTCCTTGCAAGACAATGTCTTGTGCCCCTTGAATTGTTTAAATTCAATGCCAAAGAAGAGTTTACTTCAAGAAAGTTACACCACAAAACCCAGATATGCTTGCTCTGAAAAAAAAAAAAAAAGAAAAATATAGCAAATAATTTGTATGTATAATAAGATCTCTTTTAGCTTCCTCTTTCTCATTCCCCTTAGGAATTTTTTTTTTAATTGGAAAAGTTATTTTGCAAAAATAATGAGATTTAGAATACCTTTGTGATTTCATCCAGAGGGCAGCTTCGAGCATGACCATAACAAATACACATGCCACCAACAGAGATGTCCTTTATTGAATAGTAGTACTACAAAAAACAAAGGTGAGAAAGGTATGAATAAAAGACATTTACATGTGTTTACATTCTCTTGCCCTACTCTGCAGAATAAAATACCAGCATTCAACTACTCTGTGACTTTAAAAATAAAATAAATATTTGCCATTTGGGGAAACTTTTCATTTTTGCATTATTTATTTTTCCCACATTTTTCCTTATTGATATGAAACACTTTTAAGTAAGTATGCTAAATTCCTCAGCTTCAAGAAAGACCACCAAATGTGACCTCAGCCAAACAGTACTTGCAAAAAAAAAATCTTTTTTTCACTTTACAAGAAATCACAAAGCATAAAAACATGCCATATTTTAGTGTCGGTCTGGGGACTAAGAGTATGCTTCCTTAAAATGGGAACTCTCCTTCCCTTAAAACCACTTTGCACACTGACTTCCAGACCAGCTCTTTGCTACTGCTGTGTAGCCAGTGAAATATTCTATCCAAACTCTTAGTTTAAAAATTGCGGATACAGCAGAACAGTATCCATTAATATTGCCAGGTGGTGAGCAAAAACAAC
Source organism: Chaetops frenatus (assembly GCA_013400775.1). Taxonomy (NCBI): domain Eukaryota; kingdom Metazoa; phylum Chordata; class Aves; order Passeriformes; family Picathartidae; genus Chaetops; species Chaetops frenatus. Next base: position 226,689 of record VZTR01001750.1, read on the forward strand.
ATACATAAGGAAAGGATTTAATTTTCAAGGCAAAGAAGAGGCAGGGAATGACCATCTGGGTTCAGTTACAGCTGCAGTATCAACATGGTTGGCCTGTTTGTATCCTGGGAAGTATGTGCTACAGGGAAATGAAAAAGAAACTCTTTTTGAGGCTACTTCTAAGGGAAAAGTTCAATGCTCTGAGACCTAGCAACCCTAATGTCAGCTGGTTCAGGAAGAGGAGGTAGCCCTGGGTGGTCAGACATGCTGACTCCAGGACTGTTATTTCTTTGAAGGCTCTTGAAGTTGGAGCAAACTATCTTCTTTGATTTCATACTTATTTTTCTATGGTTTTAGATTTCCCATGTTCAGTATTTTATGAGAATTTTTAGTGCTATGGGCTTGAACTACAAAAATCGTTCAGGGATTTATCATGAACAGTAAGTCCTAAACTACAAAGAAGGAGGTTCAGACTGAGAAGGGAAGGGGACAAAAGCAGAATTTAGTTTCTCACTGCATTCCCTGCTTCATCTCCTCTGTCTTATTTTCTAACACTGTGGCTTACAGCAGCTGTGTGCAGCTTGAAGTTGAATGAGAGACCAGTGATAATCAAATGCTACAGACAGAAATAAATAAAAAGAACACAGAAATAAAGGTGCTGTTGAACACTCAGAATCTGAATTGGCCATTTTTCAAGACTATGTACAGGAAACTAAACATAATTGGTATCAACAACCATAGCAAAGTCTTCAAAGCCAATAAAAACAGAATCCAGAAAGCTGGAAGTGGTTATCTTTTTTGTGGTTGGTTGCACAACAAAGTGAGACTCAAGGTGAGACATCAGGACTTGGAAACTCTGGCCAATATGTGTAGTTTTTCATGCAAAACTGCACTAAGCAGTGCCAGGTGGGGAAGTACTAAGCCCTGGATTGCACAACTGTGCATGTTACAAAACCAGTGGCAATGCTTGTCCTCCATATTGTTGTTTCCCAGCTGTATGTCTGTATGCTTCCATGTCAAACCTTTCTTTTTGGGGTTTATGTCTTGATATGCCAATACTATCGATAGATCTAAGTATCAACCAGCCTGCTCTGGGGGAACATCTCAGGCTGTGCATTTCCCTACCACCAGCAAGGCACAGCTGGAGCAGCTGTCCAATACTCTGCTCATGCAGTCTCCATGCTAGCAATTCCCATTGACAGAAAATGCAAACCATCCAGATTTTACACTTTAAAATGCTGCAGCTGAATGGGCAGCTCCATCATCAAGATAAGAGTGGGGCTGCCTTGAAAGCACCCACCAATGCCTGACCAAATCCAAGTTCCTTTCTCCCTTCTGTACTCAGCTATCCAGATGGTATAAGGATTGCCCGTATCAGAGAAGTCACTAACTGCAAGAATCCTGTTGCTGCACAAGGAAGAGTTGTTTTTCAGGTAAAAAAGCTACAAAGGAAGGGAAGGAGGAAACACTTCTCATGTTCTCTTGTCCTCATCAGAAAACCTACTTTCACAGAAAAACTTGAAGCCTCTAAAGTGTTAACCTATGAGCCTTGGGCAAATTAAAATGGTCAAAATAGCAAGATACAAAGCAGAAATCCTTCAGAACTGTTAGTCAAGGCAGACTTCCAATATTGAATTTATATGAGAACCTAAAGAAGTCAGGCTAAGTGCTTGGGGCTCAGTTTCCACAGTTTCAGTATCAAATCTGGAAATCCGTTAATGCTTTCAGAATTCCATACAAATATTTTTCATTAATTCATAGGCTCTAAAACAATTGATTATAACAGCCTTAAAAAATGAAGAAAATTCTTATAAAACATGGAAACTCACAATAGCAATGTTTTGAAATAATTATGAACTCCACCACTGTATCCTGAAGTCTGTAATACACCATAGAAGGTACTGCAGTGGCATCAAGAGCAACCTTAAGTGACATTTCCATCATCCACACCATATTTTGCATTTTGATAATAAAGCATTATAAACACTGCTCCTAGCACAAATTACTTACACAAACAAAAAAAAAAAAAAATCAAAACCATCTTGAAAAGCTTTTCCAAAAAGCTGTTTATGACAAGATATTGTTGTTAATGGTGTCAAAGGCAAGGCAAAAATTATTTAACAACCCATCAAAGCCACTCTGAATGGCAAGGATTAAGTACTTCCTCTTTCTCAAACAGGCCAGAACAGACTCTCCAATCAGGCTGTACTGAATACCATTTATGAACAATCAATCAGCTTACCCTTCTGGTAACAATGGGGTCTAGTTCCTTAGGATCATTATGGCTGAGAGTCATGAGGTCAGCATTCAGAGTTCTAATGCGCTGCAGTCGCAGGCGAATGTATCGTGCAGAAGTAAATTCCAACAGCTTCTCTGAAGGATCATCAGCACTCGGCCTACCGTTGATCAGTGACGTGTGAATCTAGAAAGAAAGGCTGGCTTAATCACAGACATAATTGTGATTCACTTACCACAACAAACATCAGCCTGAGAATCAAAATCACAGAACTTATCTTGTCTCCCAACAACTCAGGATGGTGATAGTTAAACTAGCTATCTGGAGTTCTTTTTAATTCCCCATTGTCTATTTTCAGGTAAAATTCTTGCTTCCCGACTCACACTCTTCTGAAACCACCATTATCAGCTTATCACAGTCCCTAGTCTCCCAGACTTTTGTGGAGATAGCATAAGGAGAAAAACCAAGGTGAAGTACTAAGATGAGTCCCTAGTTCCTGCAGTCTTCCTTCCTCTTCTTCAATGAGATAGAATATATAACTCTGGCCATAAGTTCAGTTTTGTTCTTACAGATTTCTTCTCTGCAAATAGAAAGATCTTATTACGAAGTATAATCTGGTCCACATTCTCAATCTGGGGTCATTAATCCTACAGCTAGCAGTGACAGGGCTGCACAATCAGCAAAAAGTACTCTGTGATAAGAGAATGCAGTGGGAAGCCACAGCCCTGAAAGCAAGGGACTGCCATAACAAACCCACTCGTCTGACCTACATCTTTCTTGCACAATTCCAGTTGGCCCCACTAAAATGACTTCTGGCATCAAGCTGCATAGATTTTTCTGGCAACAGCCCATCCTTTCTTTCCAAAGCTACTTAGGAACACAGACTAGGATATAGTCTCCCATGACCATACAGTCCCTGCTCCATTTTATGTTAAGAAACAGAAAAGCAAGACTCTGCTCTACACGCAACAAACAAGTGTTCAACAGTTCACCTGGTGTCCATAACAAACAAAGGGTCATGTTTTGGGCTTGTCAGCTACATTTCAGAGTGTATGACATATTGTCATTTATAAAGAGCAACTTTGTCTCATATACAATTCTTGAATTTATAGTTTCAATTTTGTCCAGTACTGTCAAATTGTTCCTCTGAAAATATTCCTACATGTTAAAGATTTTTTTATTATTATTTTTAAAAAATCTTAATTCTGTAGTGGAGCTAGGGAGCAATTCTACTCACAGTTAGAATTGCTAGAAATTGTTAGAATTTGTTAAGGAATGCTCCAAATCTCTAAACCATGTTTTTCCCTTGTTGCAATTTCAGAACTCGTCTTGGATCCTGTCACAGACTTGCAGAATAGATTTTTCCTCCTAGTACCCAGGTTTTATGCAGATGAAGACTGAACATGCCCACCACACCTCAGTCTGCTCTCTTTAGGCAAATTGGTTGTGACGCATTTCATTCAGAAGTTGTGTTTTCTGCTGGGAATTACAAGGCATAATTGTTGGTCAAATAGTCAAACATTACTGCACTCCTTTTACTGAAAAAATTGAACACATATCTACTCAACTGTATGAACTACGAACACAACTTCAGCATGGGGCACCACATCCTACTCTCATTCACCTTTCAGTACAGATGTAGAATTTGCTGGGCTCACTGCAATCCTTTGATTTCCTTGACAAAGAGAGGAGGGCCCAACCATGGCACTGGAATTTCTAACACACTGTGTTTGCTTTTTATCACTTAAGACACCAGAGGTCTAAAGATCCAGAAAAGCCTGTCACAACCAATTGGCCTTACCTCTCATGTGTCACATGCCACTTCATTTTACACAGTCTTTCCTGCCTAATATGTACTCTCACAACTCGTAAATAATGCCTTCGAGTGATGAAACGTAAATTATGACTCACTTTTTTATTTTAAAGTTAAAAGTTTGAACAGTAAAAATTCTAATGTCTAGAAATTCTACTGGTAGAAATTCTGTAACAATACACTTAAATCTTCATAGAGACTGTAGAGGAATCTTAACAAGCAGAAAAAAGGAGAAACAGTAGGAATACTGCCTAAGATACTGAAGAAGAAATATCATGATTCTCCTTGCACACTGCTAAATTTGGCTAACATATTGCTTATATAAGCTTATACACCCTGCTATTACTTATTATATATTTTTGGCTTACTTGTCCTTCATAATTCAAGACCATTTTCAAACAACTGCAGCTTAGGCTTTGCAATTCATCACAAGTCCTAAATTGATTATGTAAATTGCCAGAAGCAGACCTTCCAGCAGTATAAATCACACAAACAACAGAACTTACAGTCAAGCAGCTATATCTCTTCAAACCTTCAAAAAATCTAGCAACCAAACTGGCAAAATGTCTGATTTGGCAAAAAAAAATGTTATTCTTGACATCCATATTTTGATATGTGGTCTTTTTTACCCTAACAGTTATTTCACATCAAGACACTCCAAAGCTGACAGCAGAGAACTGTGATGCTAACAAATGCTGGATACAAGGCAGGCACTTAGAGATCAGCTGGTCTGCAGAACTCATACAGGGCCATTCTTAAATTCAACAGATTGGCCAGAACAAATTACAAAGCCCTAAATACATATCTGTTCCACAGAGTTACAAGATTCACCAATGCAGGTTGTGAGATACTCTGTGCAGGCAATATTCCTGTCTGACAGACAATCCAGTAACGAAGGAGCAGCCTGTCCTTTGTGAATGACAGCTTTTATGTCAGTGTTGATCTGCTGGAGGCCAGAAAGGCTCTCCAGGGGGATCTGGACTGGCTGGATTGCTGGGCTGAGGCCAGTTAGCTGAGGTTCAACAAGGTCAAGTGCTGAGTCCTGCCCTTGGGTCACAACACCCTCAGGCAGTGCTACAGGCTGGGACAGAGTGGCTGGAAATCTGCTCAGCACAAAAGATCCTGGAGGGTGTTTGCTGACAGCAGCAGCTGAACATGACCCAGCTGTGCCCAGGTGGCCAAGAAGGTCAATGGCATCCTGGATTGTATCAGGAACAGTGTGGCCAGCAGGACCAGGGCAGGGATTGTCCCCCTGTACTGGGCACTCATGAGCCTGTACCTCGAGTGCTGTGTTCAGTTTGGGCCCCTCAATTCAGGAAGGACATTGAGGTGCTGGAGTGAGTCCAGAGAAGGGCAACAGAGCTGGGGAAGGGTCTGGAGCACAAGTCCTACAAGGAGAAGCTGAGGGAGCTGGAGTTGATCAGTCTGGAGAAAAGGAGGCTCAGGGGTGACCTTATCAATCCCTAAAACTGTCTGACAGGAGGCTGTAGACAGATGGGGGTCATCCCCTGCTTCAAATTGTGACAAGGGAGTTTTATATTGAAAACTAGGAAAATTTTTATCATGGAAAGGGTTGTCAAGCATTAGGGGAGGCTGCCAGGGAAGTGGTGGAGTCACCATCCCTGGAGGGACATGTAGATGTGACACTTTAAGAACTTGGTTTAGGGGTGAAGTAGGCAGTGCTGAGTTAATAGTTGGACTCAATGAACTTAAAAGTCCTTTCCAACCTAAAAGATTCTGTGATTCTCCATAGTAGGCAGAAATTTAATTCTGCCATTTTTTGTGTTATGTTTTTCCATCACTGCACTCAGAAAAAAAGTGGCATTTTGGATAGTGTAGCCCAATTAATTACATGTACCATCAGGAAAAAAGAATGAGGAAAAAAGTCACTAAATTGAATTTCTGGCATCCCTGGAGCTGGAGTTGTATGGCCTACTAAACATACACTGCATGTAGCACTGTTCATATACAGTCAGCCTAAGGGTTTTCTGGTTAATTCTGAGGAGAGACAGGTTTAGGTTTCTTTGTTTCATCTGCTCTGTTGGTTCTATGTTGATTATATGTTGATCATATGCTCACAACACTGCAAGAAACATTTTATTAAAGTCAATGGGACTTTGTGTAACTGAATTTCACTGGTTTTGTTCTTGCTGATAGTTTTAATTTTACGTGAATAGCTACATACAGTCCAATCTTTTTTTAACCAAGAAATAAAAACATTGATTTCTATGAGCTAGGAGTTACTAGCATTCTCCACAGGATAACACCACACTTATTATCACGGTCATACATTATAGCATTCACGATGGAATAACCACTGGTTTTAATGTATCATTTCATTATGTGGCTGCCTCCTCATAATAAATTACACAAGTATCGTGAATAGAGTTTGTTAAAATAAAGAACAATCAACAGCAAGGCTCCACAACTCGTAGCCCTTTTAATTATGCTACATCCTTGAAACAATGCCAAGGCTTGTTTAGGAGTTCCAGCTGTGCCGAGCACTTCAACAGTGTTTGCAGCTTTATCTCACACAACCAGGTGTTCCTAACACAGGAGTTTTCTCTACTAAATGAAAAAACTGGCAGAACACAGAGCCTCTGTTACAGTTTTTTTTCGGGATAAAGGAACTAATAATTCACAGCTAATTGCTACCATCAAATTATATGGAAAGAGAGAACGAAGAGTTTAGCAATGGGAACACATAGAGCCAAAGACACATTTCATCCCAACATCAGCAGTTTGCTATACTAGTACATGATGTAAAGATAATGCTATTAAAGAAGAATGACATACGACCTGGTAGTGCTGAGGGTGATGAACTCTGCAACTGCAATTCGAATGTTTTCAAATTGCTATCAGTCCATGTTGTTAATCACAAACTGCAAGTACAAAAGCAAAGATACCTCTCCGTGTTCCAGGGGAACTAGTCTGGAATAATAGGAGGTGCAGATCACTTCATCATCTCTCTTGTAAGTTGGCGGCCCAATTCTTGGTGTAATATTGTAACGAGTTAAACACTCGGTATCACTAATTGCATAGTACTGCCATGGTCTGAACTCCCTGCCATCTATGGAGCGTTCCAAAATCCAGTTTCCAGGTCGTGGAGCATTAGCAGCTTTGATGATGACATATGCAACTTGAAAGACCTGAAAAAAAAATGCAACAAGAAAATTCTAACACTTGATTGTACTGTAGAAGACCACTGGAAGCCAACTCGGTAGTAAATTTAAATTTTTAAAGTAGCATATGGTTTGCCTGGGGAGAGGGTAGAATTTTGTACAGTAACTCTAGATAAATTTTTTTGCAGAAATATTTGGCAAGAGGTCCATCCAATTGTGTCCAGGGCATTGGTCTGTGCTGATATAATAGCTGAAATCTGTATCTATACTGCACATTTCAGGATTAGTTTGGTATAACAATCTGTGGGAAATACTCACCTTTTTAGAACCACTGAGGGCTTCAGAAAACTGGGTTTTGGTTGAGTTTTCTTGTTTGGTTTTTTGTGCTTGGTTGTTTGTTTTTATGGAGTTTTTTTATAGACGTAGCCCAAAAAATTCTTTGGTTTATAATTTAGCAGGGAATGTAGTCTTCTCTGTAATAGCATTTCTGATAAACTTTTTACATTCTAAGTTAAAAACCTCTTTGCATTCCAATTTTATCCTATGTTGAAGTTATTTCAGCAGAAGACTACTTACAGACACTGCTAAAAATGCACAGAGACAAATAAACTGAACGTGACAAAAATGAGCAAGATAAAATAGCTAATGTTCTTAAGTAAGGTTAAGATGTATATGAGCTATGCAGGTATCTTGACTACTTTTCTAACAACCCAAAGTGAAAACCCCATGCACTCAACAGGACTGTTCAGCACTTCTGTGAGCAGGCAGGGCAGTAATTAAGTTGATACCACCTTTTAAATCACCTTGTCATGGCAGCCAGATAACCTGCACTGGCCCCCAGCTCGCTACAGCATCAGACAGGAACACTGACGTGCACTTACTGCAAAAGCCACAGTTTTCTCCCTTACCCAATACCTCCTACATCACCTCACTCAGAAGGGCTGCATTTGCAAATTCTTGGGACTTCTATATAGGAGTTTAACACTTCATATACACTGGAGTAACAGGCCACATTTAGATGAAAGAAAAACTCTGTATTATTCAACCATCTCAGAGAAATGTATTTCCACTTGAGCAGACTGCCTGATCAGCTCCTATTATCATCATAATTCCAGTCTGCATGTGCAGTATTAATACTATGTTGGGCTCCAATCTGGCTGCAATCAGTTCTTTCATACATTATAAATTTAAATTTTTAGGCCTTTTTTTTTTTTTTCCGATACAGATTAAAGCCAGAGCAACGACAGTACTTGCCACATGAAAGCAGGTTTTAATTGTGCCAAATGGAGAAATAAACTCACAAAGATAAATAGTAACTGCACTGTTGTTGTGGTTTAAAGGACAACAACTTTTTTTCTCCTTCCTGGGGGGGGTTCTTTGTTTTCCTACTTCCGCCGGGACACGG
>VZTR01001750.1:245421-264019 GCA_013400775.1 Chaetops frenatus
ACCAAACATCTGGTAAGATCTTTTTATGCCTTGTAGGAAGCAATAGGTATGATAAAGATGAGCAACCACAAAATCAGTCACTTAAATGAGCCATTTACAGATAAACATGTCACTGTCACCATATCCTGGTGTGAAATGCAAGTGGCTGTAACAGACATAAAACAGACATAAAAGAAGATACTACATTTCATTAAACTGAACCTTTAGCAAATTGTATTTGCATTTTAAGGATGTCACAGCATCATTCAGTCCCTAGGAAAGGAACTCTGAGATCATCAAGTCCAACTTCTAGCTGATTACCACATTGCCAAAGAGACCATGGAACCAAGTGCCACATCCAGTCATTTCTTGAATACTCCAGGGACAGTGACTCATCTTCCCATGAAGAAATTCCTCCTGATGTCAAACCTGAATCTCCCTTGGCACAGCTTAAGGCTATGTCCTTTCATCCTACAGTTTGTTGCCTGGGAGAGTAGACTGACCTCCACCAGGCTTACATTCTCCTTTTCAGGTAGTTGTAGAGAGTGATAAAGCCTCTCCTGAGCCTTCTTTCCTCCATGCTAAACAATCCCAGCCCTCTAAGTCACTCCTCACAGGACTTACCCTCTAGACCCTTCATCCATTTAACTTTCACAGTTTTCTAACTGTCGTACATCACAAATGACAGATTGGATTTATGATATTATTCCCACTAGAAAGGAAGGCAAGTGCTCCATGCAAAAACATCAGTGGTAGTCTGTATCACTGCTGAGCCATCAGGCTCCATTATCACATTAGGCAACTGTAATTCTGAGCCAGCCTTGAGAGATGACAACAGATCCACATGGATCTGTACAGAATTCAGCACTAGACTTCTCAGCTCGCTAATCTAGTTTAATTGACTAGATTCTATTTGTAAAAGTATTTTGCAGCCAGCTTTGCACTTAAGTACTTGCTACTTCAAGTTTCCATCATCAGACCCATCTCTGCTTGGAAATTACTGCTAAGCATTTTGCAAGAGACTATGGTGATCCTGAGAAAAAAATGGAAGAATTTTTTAATTAAACTCACTTACTTCTAACTGCTGGCCAGCTCTTTTCATGGTAAGGTGAAATCTTTCATTTTTTTCCAGCTACTTTGATGCTCATTTGCCTCAAACCAGAGATTCTCCCACACCCCAGTGCAAGAAAATGAAGCATACAGATGTTAATTTGACCTTGAGAAAGAATAACAATTGGTTCGGTTCACTACCGCTCAACACAAAAGCCAAGCACAATGTTTTCATTAGATGTTCAAGAAAGTTGCTCTCCTTTGTAAGGACTTGGTTTTAGCCAGATGCAGGACTAAAGTTCAGTAAAGGAGAGCTGAATATCTGAGTGGGTACTGTCAGAATTATGTCATTCAGTGCTTTCCTACAGAGACAAAACACCCCAAGCTCAGAGGAAGTGGAGAGAATTACATCCCTGGTAAGGTGACCTGCAATGTGGATAGGGCAGAATTTGTCATATCCACACTCTATAACGTAGAATTCAGGAAATGAAAATAAGTAATTCAGAGGTTAGATGGATTTGTTGTATGTACAGCTCAGCAGGCAGACCTTATGGTGAAGTACATAGCATTAGTGTTTCAGCAAAACTCAGGAAAAAGTCTTGTTCATAATGAGGCCAGTTGTAACATTTTAAAACAATGAACAGGTGATCACCAACACAGTGTGCCAGGGAAAAAGAGGACGGGCAAAGATCTTTAAGGTAGACAAGGCAGTTTCTATTTTATGTACTTCAGTATGCCTATTGACTCCAATTCTTCAAATTAACAGGGACAGGTGGAGGATGCAGCTCACTGGAGCAGATTCAAAGTACTGATAATTCACACACATCATCACAGATTGCCTAAGTAAAAGACATCTCTAGGCAGGATAGCCATCCCTCTATTGTAAAGTTCATGGTCAAGCATATAGCCTATATTTCTTTGGGAATTATTCTACTTTAAACCACATTATAACAGAAGTCCTCACAAGCTCCTTGTTGCAGATGTAAATATCTTCCCTAGAGATTTAATTTAATTCTTTGTGGGTTGGAAAGCTTTTCCTTTGTTACAAATATAGACTACCAAGCACCCTGAAATTCTCATCAAGAAGCATTTCAAGGATTTGGGGCATTTCCAGGATTCTGACAATTCCAGCTGTGGTCTATGCATATCTGTTGATTCATTCTGTATACACCTGATTTAATGCACACAAGCAGATCATAGCACCTGTAATGATTCCATAGTACTATACAGTGAGTCTGACATACCTGGACTTACTGAGCATTTTGTCTAGCTCAGATATCCTGTCCATGTAGAGCAGCATCAGTGCAGTCCAACAACATTAGACTTCCTCACCATGCTCAGCCCAGAGCACATATCCATCACTAAATGCAAATATGGAAATCATATGCATTTATGTGGGATTTATCAAAGGCTGTTTAAACAAACCTTTCTCCCTTCCTTCTATTCGAGTTTTCTCAACCTAGGACTCTTGGCTGCATTTTTGTACAGCTAGATTTGAATGAAACCCCAATTTCATTTTCTGATTAATCATAAAATTAATACTATTTAATCACTGTTCTGTTTTGGATAGAAGATAAGTGGATTTGTGCATTTTGGCAGAACATATGCATGATCTGTGTTTTTGACCATGTTAAACTGTATGAATTTTCACGATGTGACAGACAGGGTAAAACTACTTCTTACAGATGGTACCTGAAGAAAGGGAGATAGTCCCCAGAATAAAAATCTTTCATTCAGAGGCATAGCAGATTAAAATAATTTCTTTTACAAACATAATTGTACAAACAGAAGGATGCATATGAGATTTCCGCATTACGTGGGCTTCACTACATAACCAAATATGTTCAATAAGCACAATAAAGATAATACATTTTGGTACCCAGATCAACAATAAAAGGATGGCAAACCTCCTACACAAATGCCATATTTAAGACAGCTTCCTTCTGAATCCAGATTCACTGATATGTCTGATATTTCTTAAAGGTAACTGAACTAGGGAGGTGTTTGTTGGTTTTTTTTCCAGAGAAGACAAACTGATGGGAAATGAACACAAAAGATTATATGAAGCAAGCCAAGAAATGAGTCAAGAAAGTTTTCTGGATTGTTCATTAGTGTATACAATGAAGACTCTAAACCAGACTTCAATGAGCAACATTGAGACATTCAGCAATGCCAACAGCCTGATTTCTGTTTAAGTATTTCGGCTTTTGTGTGCCGAGTGTAATAAAGCAGTAATTCGCAAGTGAACAAAGGAGATCTGACTTAAAAAACATAAAGAGCTGATGTGTTCAGTAACAATGAGCTTTTATTGTGTCACTTTTCAGAACACAGAAATACTTGAAAGGGTCTAATCTCATTTGCAAGTTTGAGTTTTTAAAAATGTTAAGGCAATCAGCAGCTCATAACAAGCCAACAATGTCAAAGTTTGCTCACAAACAATGGATTCTCCCTTTACAGAAAACATTTACAGAGTACACAGTGACAGTTGTTCAGAATAGCTTGATGTACTTCAGCAGAACTGAATGGACTAATGACAAAATGTAATAAAATGTCATATTATTAGAATGTATAAAATATGCAATAGCATTACACTGCAGAAGTTGAGGTTACATTTTTTATAACATTCTCAGATTGTTTTCAATAGCACAGATTTGATTTAGTTGTTCTGTCTTATTTCAGTTTTGGATTCATTGAGTCTACTAAATAAAAGCCTTGGAACTATCAGGCTTGAGTTCAGATTCCTAGCCTGCTCAGTAGATTTACCTTCATTATATTTTACCAGCAAGCGTCCCTAGTTTAACCTTCTCTATACACTTTCATAAGAATGCTACCCCATAATCACATCAAATATCTAGGCTGGTTTTCCTAAAATAAATGGGCTGAAATTGCTAACTTCTAACCTTGGAGATTAAGGTACTAATTCTCTGTTCTTACAGTCAGCAAGAAATGTGAGGTATAACACTCAACCTGCCCTATAATCCACTTTGTGGAGATGTTGCCTAAAAATGTGTTAACCCACTTGAAAAGCTGAAAGCTTCGCCACAATTTACACAATAAGCTTAGGTAGCAAGCCACTAAGTAGAAATTATTTTGAAAACTTATCACTCCTTTTTCTGTAGCTCTACAGAGAGGAAAATTTTTGCTATCAAAACATCAAGTTTACAGGATTTAACTAAGGAGTATTTTTGGGGTTTTTTAGCAGAACTTCTGCAAACATTAATTTGCAATGTTTAGATAAAACTACTTCAGATTAAAAAGAAACCTCTATAATGACAGAACACTATCTTTTCTTAAAACCCACTCTCTGTTTCTTCTCATATTGTAGAGCAAAGCTGACTTATGTGTCACCCACAGAAATACTAGCTGAAGATTACACTTATTTAATTTAATCAGCTTTTAATGTAAGAACATACTATGTTTGTTCGTTCTCAAGAGCTTCCAATGAAGGAGATTCCTCAACATCCCTGACAAGTCTACTCTGGCACTTTATCACTTTTAAAGTTACAAATTTCCAGTCCTCTTTGCTGCATTCATGATCAGTCATGGTCTTGATTACAACTTTTGTTTACCCGGGCCGTTAACACACACCCTTTTCCAGACTATGTAAACAGCCCTCTCAATCTTTCTAGTCCATTTTCTAAACTTCCTATCTGAGTTCTTGGCAGTTTGCATTTTTCCAGCAGTGTGGATCCTCAGGCCTCATCAGCACCAACTGGAGTACAATTATTTTTCAAATTCTTGACAGTTTCATTAACACACATGAGAATAGGTTTTGTATTTTTTTCCAGATACTACTGTTCAGTTTGCATTACACACCACGGTAAGTGTAAGATCCTGGTGTGATGTACTGCAGAGCCTGGTCACTCAAGAAAAAGAAGTATACTCCACATCAGACCCTGAGACGAGGTCAGGTTATCTGTAAAACAGGTTACTTTGAACACTCAACCACTTGCTTTCAGAACAGGCTGCTGAGTATTTTACAACTCTGATGCAGTCAAGGTTTTCCAAATCACACTTAAGAAATCCAACTGGAGCACCAGAAAAAAAGGACAACAAAAAGAAATTCATTACACCAGTTAATGTAACAAAAAACATTCTGTTTGAACTCTGCAAGCTGTTAGAGCACAAACAAGCTACAGAGGATGAAACCTTGCCCCTTCTTCTAAACGGCAAAGTCTTCTCTGCCAAATATTTTTTTCTACAGTTGCTTATGTGCACTCAGCATTATTAATGAGAGCCATAATGCAGACAGGGTACTACAGCAAAAGCCTTTTACCTACTGTGTTCTGCCTTAGTCCAGACGATGTGCTAATTAGTATTCAGTGCCCAGAAATGTATTGAAAATAATTACAACACTGCAAGTTAATAAAGTTATAACACTACAAATTAATAAAATTCTGTCAGACCCAGACTGCAAACAAAGTAAGCAGAAGTTTGCTCATTCAAGAATGAGCACCAGCTGCACTACTCTCCCACAACTAGTTTCCTCATTATAGTTTGTGAAGGTTAAAGAGCAAGTGTCTGGGATAACTTGCATGTCTTCCTTAAAATTCCCAAACACCAGCATATAGCCAGATTGATGGGCCTAATCTAACAGCATCTGAACAAGGTAAAAAAGCAACTGCTTTTTCTTTTCCAAATGAGGGCAGAAAACTTGAGGTCTACAAAAACTTTAAATTTTAAAATATGAAACATGCTATATACAAAATGCATTGGAAAACTAAGGTAAAGAAAAAGCAAGGAAAGCAACATGTCCAAGATGAATTTTCACTGCAATACACAGTATAGGGAACAGGAGTATCAGGGAAAGGAAATAAAATTAAGGAATTATCAAATTCACTAAAAACATGTCTGCAACAAAGAAGTCCCAGACTTCCAGACAAAATGTTTACAAAAAGGGAAGTGAAGTAATACTAATCCATCTGCAGAAGAAACTGAAGCTTGTCCTCTCAGTTACACAGTAACTAGTGTTTGCTTACAAAAAGTGTTGCATTTTTAGTACCACAGATGGGTTAGACATTTTTTGTGTTAGTACTCTGTCTAAACTAGTATTATTAGTTCAATTAGAAAGCTAAGTGTTAACAAGTTAACTGGTACAAACTTCACCATGTCCCACCTTCTGGGTCTGTCCTTGCTCAGCTTGCAAACACAGATGTAGATCACAGAGACTTAAATTGGAAGAAGGGAGGATAAGGCTGCAAAGACACAGTCACGGTGCAGATGCTTAAAACTGAAGAAGTTTGAGCTTTCAGTCCCAACCAGACATTCCTACAAATAAGATACCTTGTTTCCCAAAGGAGTCTGCATCATCATTGACAGCATGAGCATAGAAAACTCTGGTGAATTCAATAGGTTTCACAGCTTACATCCCAGTTCTGAATACGGTTTCTAGTATTATGGCTTGGTGCTTTCACAGATTTCAGGGATTTGAGGAAAAAAAATTCTGGGGATAAATAAAAAATTCTATCACAGAAATTTCTAATACCTTCAATATTGACAGTAACTTTCTGTCTATTTCAATCAGAACAAACTAAGGGGTAGTAGAAGGGAAACAAAACTAGATTTCATGCTAGTTTTCAGCATCAGACAGTACAACTTGATATGAAAGGTAAGTAATTTGTGAGTATTCTATCAAGCATTTCCAAAGTATAATCAATATTTCTTCTGTCAAGTCATGTCTTACAAGAATTGATTTTTTGTATGCTGTTGGCCAGTTCAAGAATCTGCCCAGAAATTGTCACAGCATTTATACAGAAGAAAAAGAGCCAAAAGTTTACAGATGGGCAGGCTGCCAAGGAACAACAAACCTGCCAGACCATGAAATTAGTTCTTTCTTGTTCACCCAAAGCTTTTTCCACATGTTGAGGAGTCTGCATCATTGTGCCTGTTGGTTCGGGGGTTGTTCTTTCCTTTAGCATTACACTAGCTTTTCTCCTGAAGTCATCAGTTGGGAACAATCTTCGCTCAAACCTGAAGTAAATACAAGCCACAGCTATTAAAGACTTCAGTGTCTTGTCAGTTTTGCTTATATGCTGCCTGAGACACAATATTAGCTTAGAGCAACTTAACAGAAGTACTGGCAGTGTGACTGGCATGTCAAAGACTAGGGAACTCAGCCACTTGTCACTTAAAATGTGCCCCAGTATCCAAAAAACTAAACATTTTTGTTCTTATGGATGTAGGATGCAAAGTAGACTTACTCCACTCCCACTTAATATGACTCCTTAAATAATATCTCCCCTGGACTTCTTTTCTATCACCAATTTAATCCTAATTAAATTTGCATGCATAAATGTGCAGCTTTAGGCTGCACACCAAATCATTCATTATAATAAAAAGGAAGTTATGGCCCAAGTACCTATAAGCCCTCTTGTGATTCTAAATTTCCATTTATCACTTGCAAATTCTAGGAGACCTGAGCCTGAGAAGAATTATAAAGGTCTAGAGGTCTCAGTCATTTCAGTACTGTGACTCAGTATCACAATCAAATATAATGTTACTACTTTTTGCCCCATTTAAACATTAAGGTTAAAACACTTAGAAATGCCCTTGAGTCAGCTGGCATCACCTTATGATCATATATTAAGTAGATGCACTACAAAGGAGCTCGGAAATGTATTTTTCACTTAGTGAAAGCTTGTCATTAACTAGCTGTACATAAACATAAAATTTATTTCACTTTCCTAATTTAAAAGATTTGTCACTTACTTAATATTAGAAATTGAAGCTGCATTAGATCAAGCTAAATTTCTATATAAATTAAGTCGAATTTTTCCATTTATTAACAAAAACTATTTCAAGTTGAAGAGGTTTTGGCATCTCAGAACTTCCAGCTCTCCTGTTTTCAGACACAGAAGAAAAGTGTTTTCATTTCAACAGGCACAAAGCCATTATCAGGGCACATACAGCCCTGTATCACTGCCAGATCTTCCTGAGTAGAAGGAAACACATTTCCTCCAGCTTGAATGGACCTGAAAGGATCTGCAACTGTGTAACCCCAAAGACATGCAAAACTTGGTTGTTCCCTTATCTCTACTGACAAGATTTAGAAATCTCTAATTTTAAAGGTTAATTGAAAAAACCTATCGGGTTTGGTTTTTTGGGTTTGTTGTTGTTTTTTTGTTTGTTTTATTTCAGTAGTAACCAACTGTTCAACATGCTATAGTGGTAGCTTTCTGCTCTTAGTAAAAAAGTTAAATATATTCTGCTACTTTTCTTAACTAGCATTTTACTCTAGGCAACAACATAAAACTGCAAATCACCATGCTTTGTTTGCTCTTGTATCTGCTGGTCTCCAGGCACACAGATTAACAAATATACATGGCACATGTAGCAACTACTTTAAAAAATTAATAGCAAGTCAACCATTGCACATTTATGTTACAAACTCTCACCACGTGCAAATTCTTATTTCATTATTTTACAGTAAATGCCCTCATGAAATTCAAAGGCATTAGTGTCACACAGGATAAATTCCTAAAAAAGTGTAATTTTAAGTACCCAAAAAACAGAAGGAGGGGTGGTGGTGAGGGAAGAAAACAGTATTTTAAAAAGTTCTCTTCTGTACTGCCATTAATGCTAAAAAACTCAGCCAGTCACATGGAATTTTACTCAAGTGTTCTGAAAGTATTTTGCCTTTGGCCAGAAAACAAGAATGATGCATTTCAGCCCAAAGCACAATTTTTAAGTAAAATTCTAACAGACTGAGAGTTCAAGTCGTTTAATTCAAAAGTCAGCAATGTTGCAGTGACACTAAACTAATAGCAAGACACAGTTGGATCCTGCCCGAAACACCCCAAACATTTTTTGCTGATGACTGTGGGAAATGCAGCAACAACATCGTTAGAGCTCCAGAATGGGCAGCACATTTCCCACTGTCCTTAAGAACAGAAAAGATAAGGAGGGCTGCCCAAATTTTAGATAGATTGTATCATCTGTCAGTACTCTGTGGTACACAAAACGGGTTTTCCCCCATGAGGCAAACACTGTACCACCAAGAATCCCGTTCTCTTTCCCTATCACTCCTGCAGGATTCTCAGCCTACCAGAAACACTCAGACCTGGATGTGTGTACTACCACTAATAGCCATGGCAGCACAGCAACAGGAGGATCTTTCCAGCAAGAACCCACAGTAAAGTTTCTGAGCAACCTGACACATCACTGGAGCTAAACATCAGCGTGGCAACCTCTGATCCAGACCAAGACACCCACTGAACACAGCCATCCACCAGCAGCTGTGTTTTGTACCTATTGCTTCAACCCTGCCTTTAGATCACATCCTACTGCTCACCACTATGGAAAGACACACAACTTCTCTGGAAGTTCCCCACCCCATCACGTGCATCTCTTTCTCATTGCCTCCTCCAGCTCACAGAAAACCTGCGCTGTACTCTGCGGAATCATTTCTTCAATTAGAAATATCCCCATTACAAAATTATCAAAAATGCACAAAACTAAGCTGTCCCCAGCATGACCACTCCCAAGTAAAGAGTGGTCACCCAAGGACAGACTCTGCACTTGCTGCATGCCTTTAGCATTGATGAACTTGCTCTGGAGAACATTGGCAGACACACTGTAAACCAACTTCGAGGAAGATAAATTGGGATACATCTGGAAAGGACTTAATTCCCATAACTTTTAGTTTAAAATTCATGTTTACATCTAAAGACAATTTCGGTATCAAGCTCACATTTTTTTGCTTTAGCAAAAAAAATACGTGGTTTCTAAAATTCTAATCAAGTCTGAGTGAAATTTACTGGTAATTTCTAAATAATCCTATTATAGTAAATAAAATGCAGACACATAACAGATTTGCTTTCTATTTAAACAAACCTTTTTCTTTATGCTGTAAGAGATATATTATCATGTAAGAGTGAATTGAACTACTTTGGCAATTAAAAAAGAGACACAAAATGAACTCATTAGTTAGCAACTACTGAAGAAATGAAGAACTGTCAGTAGACACAATGCATATCCACAACTCTCCCCAAGTCAGTGAAGTTGATTTGGTCCTTCATTTTCCCATCAAATTTTCCATCTCTTCAGTATACTTTAAAGGGTGTTTTCTAGTAGAAGGCATTGAGCACACATTTGAGAGACTACAAGCTAAAGTAAATAAAAGGAATCCTAGAAATTTCAACAGCATATATTTCACAACCCTAATTTATACCACAGGGTTTCCACAGATCTTGACAATTCAAAGAGCCTTCACGTCAAACTTCTGTTATCTAGCCCTTCTCAGCCAATAAAGTAGAAACAACCTAATCATCAGAGGCATTGGCACAGTTACAAGCCTTTTCTGCTCTTCCCTCCTACAGCAGGGCAAGATCTGCACAAAAGACAGCACAGCAAAGGAAAGTAAAATATGTCAATGTTGTGGCACGCAGAATAACAAAACACACATTAGCTATTCATGCATCTGAATTAAAACTAGACAAGAAAAACCAGTGGATGCTCTTCCACTGTTTTAGCAGTAATGAAGCACTTTCAAGGAGCTGGATTTCTCCTGTAAAGCAGCCAGAAACAAGGAAGGTGGAATGTGGTTAACAGGTTTTTCAAGACAGGCCTACTGCCCGTGCTAGACTCTCCCCGATTCCCTCACTGTCTAGATACCCCCAGATGGATCTGGGATAACCCCGAGGAGTCAGTGAAGCCTGGCTGTGCTCAATCCATCCTGGCAGCAGCTCTGCCTGGGTAGGGAGCATCAGAGGTGCAGTCAGGCTCCCCAGGCTGGCACCCAGCCTACCAACACCTTGTGCCCTGGCTGCAAAGCTCACTCTGCCAGCGTCCACATAAACGTGGATCCCTGCTCCAGTCCTTCCTGGCAAAGCTGCACCCAGCCACAATCAAATTGCACTGGATGTGTCAGCTGCTACTGGATTTTTTCCTCTCCTTCCCACACAAACATTTCTTTACACACATCTTTGGGTTTTGTGACAGAAGGCAAAATTCCAGTCATGCTTTCAAAAAACCTAATAAAAACAATCAATACTAATCTAAGTTACCATCAGTGACAGCTCCAATTCGCATTTATGCTCAATGACTGAATTCCAACGTTTTTTACAGTCAGCAAGACCTACACCACTGATTTGCAGAGTTAGGATTTTGCTATTAAAAGGTTCTTGCTTCATCGGGTCCAAAAGAAAAAAATAATAATCAAAGATTCAAATCAAGACTGGAGAAGTTGTTTTGAATTACCTGTACAGATTCTGCCACTGTCCTCCCAGACTTTCAGCAAATAAAATTAACAGAAATACAATAAAGAAGGTAGTGGACATCGGCCTATTTTCAAGGTCACTTTTGGGCAAGCAGCAATAAAAATGCAGGCTGAGCCAAGGAGAAAAAACAAGTTTCCACTTTGGGAAGACCATTTCTTAAACAGCTTTTTAAGCTTTATTCTCATGCGGGACTCAAGATGGGGGTTGAGTCCCGCAGCACAATAAATGAGCTCACAGAAAGGAATTACATTATGCTTGCAAAACAACTTTCAAATCTGAATCTTTAATCTAAAAGAATTGGTTAGGGAATATTTCTGACAGAGCTGTTTCTGTATCGAATGACAGCTTCAAAAAAAAAAAAAAAAANAAAGCTAACAAGTTAAAGATGACAAAACAGAAGGAATTTATTGCTAAAGGCTGACATCTACTCTGCCTACACAAAGCAGCAGTGGGATCTTCTCAGCCCTTGCTTGGTAGGAAAAGCCCAGAAATGACAAGAAAAACCCAACCCTGTCAGCCCATCAGCCCACCGACCCACATTAGCTGCTGCTTTACAAAGCCTGCCAAGTTGAACTTGTGGAAAGGGCAGTGGGTGAAAATGCCTGCCATGAATCCACCTCCCTCCCATTGGCTCTCTGAGCTCACACGGCCACTAGAAGAGTAGTGATTTTCCAGAGATACTTAAAAAGTCCCCAAAAATCAGGTTTTCAGGTAAAACCAAAGCATTCTCTCTGTATGTTTTTCCCTACACTTCTCAGGAATTGTAACTGCTGTTTCACATCAGAAAGAAAAGTTTAAATTATGTGCATCTACACTTATTTGCTATTAGAAAACTGAAAGTTAGTTTATAGTCTTACAATTTTATGCTTTCCTATTTCAGATTTCAATTACAAAAAAAAAAAGCCTTCCAGTTTTCCTGTAAAATTGTTATGTAAACACGTTTTAATACTCAAAAATGTACATAAAATAATTACATTTCAGGGCAAAAGCAGTTTTTTCCAGCCTCCAAAAACGAACAGAATGATTGAGAAAACACTTAAGTCCTTAAATAGCAGAAATAGCTAAGAAAGAATGAACACAGATATACCTAGCCTTATTCTTGCTTTGACACACAAGCAAATGAAGCACTCGCCTCAAATCTCAAAGCCAGAGAGCTGTACCCATATGCGTGAGCTCAGAGGCACACCACAGAGCCTCTGAGATATCACTTGAGCACTTAAAAACATCAATACAGGAGAGCTTTGACTCATGTGCTCCTAAGGTTTATGCCAGCTAACAAATCACAATCCCTGCAAGCTGACCTAACCAATCTTGCCTTGCAAAACTTCTGCAACACACTGCTCCTCTGATCAGGAATGCATGTCTGCAGGACAGAAAAAAAAAAAAAAAAAAAAAAGTAGGTGAAGGTAGCAAACTCCACCTGAAGATCTTTTATGAGACTGATGCAAATACCAACAACTGATCAACACACACTGATAGCCCAGAATTTCTAGAGATGCATTTTCTAAGCCCTCAGGGAATGGAGAAAATATTTACAACAGACAAATATTTTTTTTATCTTAATCTTTAGTCTAACTTAGAATGCTTTCATGGGATTTTTCTCTGTCACAAACCTTTGTACTCCGAGAAAAAAGAAAATGGTCTGTAGCTTGTTAGTGATTCCTTGCAAAATAAATGAGGGGGAAAAAAACCACTAAGCAGATTTTAAATTTAGGGCTCAAATCAATGCCAAGCACAAATTCCCCACAGAATGTCCACGATGTTCCTTGCAGAAACTAACAGAAAATATGGCATTTCTCAGTCCTTTCTTCTTCTCCTCCAACCACAAGTCAGGTCTCAATCAGGGCAAAACCTGCCCCAAGTTGAGATCAATTACTTTTTTACACTACATATTCCTTTTAATATGATCAAGCCCCACTTCTATTCAATAAAATTTCAAAATATATTTGTGTTGCTTATCATGAGCTTAGGGAACCTTGTAACTTTAAAACAATGGTATCCACAAAGTCAGCATTCCTAAGGACATGCAATGTGACCTCTGTTTGAGGTGACATCATCAACAGGTCATCTAAAATTGACCTTTTTAGAGTACTATATTGAACAAAGGCCACTACATTAAGGCTTTGACAGTCAAATGGGCTCAGAGGAAACAAAAGCCAAGAGCTCCAGAGTTACATCTGCTCTTCTACAGAGTTTTGCTGGGGTGTACCAAGTCCTGTAGCCCAAGAGGAACAGGGCTACTGCAGCTCCATGTTCCCAGGCCCAGCCACCAGGAAAGCTGAGCACATATTCCCAACAGGCACATATAGAGCCACACACATAATGCAATGGATATAGGGATATATGCAAATACATATGGCCAGACACATAGATTCACAAAGATAGAATCACACAAATGCAGCCACCACCAATGGTTTCATCCTGTTCCCTGCTCCAGGGGAAAATGTGCATTCATACACAGATAATGGATTTCTTCAATGCCAGTCCACAATGTGGATTTCCTAAATACCCAAAGTTGGAGGATCATTGGATCCAGTAACTGTCCCCCTCTATCTCAAAGGTTTCTTCATAGCTGGTACCTGGCACATGAGCCCCTGCAGCCCACAGCTCCACCCCAGTCACTGAGCCACAAACTGCCTTGCACACACAGCAGCCCCATCACACACACACACACTGAATCTCTATACATTCACTCTTTCCTAAACCACCTTGATCCCCCCCATCTGTCCTCCATCCATCCCAAAATACATCTTGTGTGATGCCAAAATGTTCTTCCCCTGTATCCCATGATGAGTCCCATACCCCTATGGACTGTCACCAGTCCCATCCTGTAAGCTCTGAAGAGCTGCTCCCATAACACACCCGTGGCTGCCATAGGACAGCCCTGGCAGGGATTAATTTCTCTGGGTTTGCTATTGGTGTTGCTCCACTTTGACCTTGTTTTCCTTTGTTGGTGGACATGAGACTTCTCATAAAATCTAAGAACTTACATAAGATGTGGACAGCTAATAAGTATCTTGGGGCCCTCCTACTTAGCCCACCTGAAGACACAAGGGATGTACATGTTCACTGTAACTGAGATTTCCAGCGCTGAGGAAAAAGTGGAAACTTAAGTCAAGTATACCACTCCACCCAATTTTGACAAATATTAAAAAGTTTTTACCTAACCACAATATTAAGTGATCCTGCCTCAGACTCCCATCATATTTTTAGCTCATTGGTCTCCTGCCTCACACTGCAAGCTGCAAACAGCACTGCTTTTAAGTGTTCCACAAGTCTCAAGGGACTTGAAGTTTCTTTCAGTGTTCTCTTATCAAGAAACAATATTCACATCGGTAGAAGTATAGCAGAAATGTTAAAGGAAAATATTTAGAAGTAAAGACAAACTTTCCAGGGGATAGAAGCCTTTTTTAATAGCACTTAACTCTGTTGTAGATGTTGGGAAAAAATTGATATTTAAGACTGATGGCAAAAAAGTCTATTCAAGCCACTATCACACATGAACCCAAGATGCAGTATTGTGAAGTACTTAAGATACTTTTTTTATCTCATATAGAAAGCTTTGTGAAGCTCTAAAAAGCTTTCTTCCAAGTACATTCTGCAAGCCTGTCTCTCAGTTTTAAAAGTGTCAGAGGAAAATATATCACTGCACAAAACACCCTTGAATGCACGAGGTTGTAGTGAGGCAGCTGAGAGTGTAAGATCCACCCACCTCGGCTCACAGACTAACAGCCAGATCTACAACACCCCAAACTTCTGTCAAATGCTGGCACTCCTACAATTAAAGGACATTACTTCTAGAAGTGGAACTCACCACCCTGAATTAGGCACCAAAGAGCCCTCACTTCACTAAGTGGGATCCACAACCACCCCATGAGTGGTGCCAGGCTTGAGTAACCCAGCAAAAAAACAATGAACAAACAAACCCCAGCAGACACAGGTACAATAAAAGGGTTTCTCCTGAAGTCAGACATCTTATTGCTGCCTGTGTCAAATAAGTAAAAGAGAGGAAGGTCTGCAATTCTGTTGTTCTTACATTTTGAGTACCCTAATGATCCAACTAAAGCATCTGCTTTTTTTCCTTGCCCATTTTCCTTCTGGAAGGAAACTTGCCATCTTGGCTGTACAGTAGCTCAGTTTCAAAGAGAGGTCTGGAGAGATTTCACACACTCCTCCTCCCCTGCATTACCTGCCACAGCAACTTTGTAATACAGCACTCTATTCAGAGATTGGAGATGTGGGTTCAAACCACCTCAGACTAATGAGATTAACACAAATCTCCCACTGCCTGGGAATGTGCTCTAACAGTTTCATTTATATCACTTATGTTTCAACATAAAAATGTGTTTGCTGACCAGAATGTCATAATTTGAATATTAGTCATAGCCTAAGAATACTTACTAAACCAGATCCTTGAAGCAAGGCAGGTCTGAAACCCAAAGTGAAATATCTATGTTCATCTCTGCCCAGACAAAGCATCTTCCCAGGGCCATTCAGTTATCTGAGCATCAGCACTTAGCCAAAACCCTGGGCAGAAACAACCCAGAGCAGGCTATTTAGCACACCAGCTTACAAAAACAAACTGGGATGCAGCTGAGGAAATATTTAGTCTACAAGTATAGCCTTCCAAGTTAACACTACCACAGGTTTACAGTAGCAAGATTTTTTTTTTTAATTACACAAAAATCACCTGATGGTGGCAGAGTCAAATTCATAAAATATAAGCAATAGTGTTCAAAATCATTAACTGATTTTCCCTTCTACTTTGAAGACATGTATCACTTAACTCTAGTATAACAAAGAATGCATTCCAGCAGAGCAAAACTGCTACAAGAAGCCTGCAAAATGGCTTTTTGCTTCTGATGTTGTAAAATAACTCCTCTGTAGACACTGAGATACATGTTTCATGAAGATTTACTCCATTAGTGGATATAAAAGACTCAACTGAAAATACAAACTAAACTTCTAGCTATGATGGGGACACTTTACCAGAACACCTGTAATTAAAATACCAACTAAATTTTATAGCTATGCAGATATTAATCTGTAGGCTGAAAGAACCAATCATTAACTTTCAGAGTTGTTCAGTGCAGTGACTTTAGTATCATGTGTTACTCTTTCCTAGACTGGACTTCAGCACTTTCTGACAGACCCTTGCAGCTGTGGTACAGCCCAGTTTCTTCATTTGCTGACAGGACAAAAGCAAAACTGATCAGAAAAACAAGAAATGCTTTAAATTCTACCACAGCACTCTCCATGGCCATGCCAAGATACTTTTTCCCCAAACTTCTCTTGACAACTGCTCTGAGAAATCTTTCTAACCTCACTTCAAAATGTATTTTTACCTCATCACTACACTTACAATCCTGAGATTCAGTTGTTTACTTTCTGTAAAAGCAGCATTGCTATTCTAATCTGCATCGCATTCTTCACATTGTTTTAGGATCAGTTATCTTGAATTGCGGTTTTTGTAAGGCAGCTCACCACCAGGGGGGTTGAAACTCACAGCTTTCTCGGATGATCTGCGCTCTCATGCTGAGAAAAAAAATTATCAACTTAATCTCATAGGAGGAATGGTCTCTCGACCTGATCTTTCAACTAGAAAAATATAATTATGAACTTAAATATCCCCAGGAGGGGTGGCTTAGAAGAAATTAAATATATTGGTAGCTTCAATCACAGATATAAAAATCAAGTCTTTTATCCAGATGTCTCTAGCACCCATGGGTTGCTATATAAAAGCTGCACATTACTGCAGTGAGATCACTGCAAATGTCAATGAAAAAACAAAAAAGGTATTGGCTCTTGTCACCCATACACGACAAACTTCAGGAAAAGTACTAGCTTTTAAACTGCACGTTATCATACATATTCAAATAGGAATTAGATTTGAATTAAGGTTATTTGATGTGTGTAAGATGATACCTTAAACAAAACTAAAAAGCAAAATTTATATCACTTTTTCTGGCATTTCATCTGTTTTGAAAATTCTGACTGAATTTTCATAACCGAAGTAAAGTGTATTTATTTATAAGCTGAGACATATGGCCTCTGCAATTTACTTGGGTTTGATTTTGTCCTCTTTACCTAGAGGATATTTTGTACACATAATTATATTAATAAACACTCACTTTTACTGCAGCCTGTAAACATCCAGATGCTAATCTCCCACACTATATCCATCTCAAACACCGTACTTCACCATAAAGAAAACAAGTCATGCATCTGCACAACATATGCCTTCCAAACATTTTCCATTCAAGCTTTTTTTCAGCTTTTAATAGAAACCTAATGGGGCTGGGGATTCATGTGCAGGGAGTAGGAATCGGCAGAAATTCTGCTGTGGACCCCAGAAGGAGCTGACCCGATCCACAGGTGAGAGCATCTGGTGCCTACCAGCGCTCCCCATCAGGACCCAGCACGCCGCAGAGTCAATTAGCGTTAACCCAGCTACAGAGCGAGCCGATGTGCTCAGCAACGTGGGGTCTCACCGGGACAACCCCAGTTGCAGCACCTCGAACAAAGAGGATGCGTGTGATGAAGTTACTCGCAGAGCAAGAACTCGGCGCGAAGCGTTCCGGTGTCCCGGCCCCAACGCACCGGCCAGCCCACGTGGAAAAAAAGGAAAACTTTCGTAAATTATTTCCATTA
The DNA here is from genome assembly GCA_013400775.1 of Chaetops frenatus. NCBI lineage: Eukaryota > Metazoa > Chordata > Aves > Passeriformes > Picathartidae > Chaetops > Chaetops frenatus. Next base: position 263,319 of record VZTR01001750.1, read on the forward strand.
CTTCTTCATGCTACCTGTGTTTCAAGCCCGGAAGGTGGTTTAGGGCTCTTCTCGCTCCTTATAACAGAGATTAATCTGTTTTATACTACGGATAGCGTGCGGCATCTCTCGGGGCTGCCGGCTCCTCTCCCTTCCCCAGAGAGGGACCCCCGGGACTGCGGCCCATGCCCGGCTCTGACCCATCTCCCACCGAGCCAGAGGCTCGGCCAGGGCCTCCCCGGGCCGCCGCAGCCTTCCCCCTGCCCCAGGAGCAGGGAGCAGCGGGGTCACCCCCTCCCCCGGGTCTCTGCCGCTCCACGGCGTCGCCCGGCTCCCACAAAGGGAGTGGGCGGCCCCGGAGACGGCCGGGCGGAGTGGCCCCCGCCGCCGAGGGAGGAGAAAGGACTTCATGAAAGTGGGGGAGGGCGGCTGCAAAACGTGGGGATGGGGGAGAGAAGAGAGATAAAAGAGATGGGGGAGGCTGTTGGGAAGCGTGTGGTCGGCACTGCCGGACCCCAACCCGCCCCGCACCGCGGGCTCCCCTCGCAGCCCAACGCGGCCCCCGCACCGGCTGTACCCGACGGGGACGGGGACACTGCCGGCGCTCCCCCAGCCCCGCGGGGCGAAAGGCTGCAGACCTCAGGCATCGCCGCGCTTCGCATTGCGCCGCACCCCCGCTCTGCGCTCACCTCGGGGCTGGCCCTGCACCGGCACCCACAGCA
>VZTR01001750.1:264620-293084 GCA_013400775.1 Chaetops frenatus
ACACACACCCCCTACTCACACACACACACACATACATACACACACACACCCCCTCCTCACACACACTCCCTACTCACACACACACCCACACACCCTCCTCATACACACACATACATACACACACCCCCTACTCACACTCACACACACATACACATACATACACACACCCCCTACTCACACACACACACACATACATACACACACACACCCCCTCCTCACACACACTCCCTACTCACACACACACCCACACACCCTCCTCATACACACACATACATACACACACCCCCTACTCACACTCACACACACATACACATACATACACACACGCTACTCACATTCACACACCCCCCCTACTCTCACACACACACACACCCTAGTCACACATACACCTCTCCTCACACACACACACTTCGCTCCCCACACACACACACGCGCACACACCCTCACACCCCGCTCCACACACCCTCACACGCTCAGGGATCCCGCGCCCCGCACCGCGCGTGTCCGGCCCGGCAAAACCTTTCCCGAAGCGCTTGCGGTCCCGGCCGCATCTTGCGGGTGATGCGCGGGGTGCGGCGAGCCCGAGCCCCGTGCCTAAAAAAGCTCTGGAAAGCCGTAGTTACCGAACTGAGGATTTTTGCGAGGAGAGGAGGAAGGGAAAAGTGAGCGTGCGAAATAACAAGGTAAAAGCGTGGGAAGGGAGAAAGAACCACTAAGTTAAGTTAACGTACAACTTTTCTATACGGCTGAGATTTTTGCGTGTTGGTAAATAAATAAATATCTGGTGAGGCTTTCCTTGTAAATTTGTCATCCCCATGTTTGAAACTTCGTTCCCGTGCTGATGTTTTTCCAGTCTATATTCCACATAAACACAGCTAATCAGCCGTGTTTGTAAATTAAATGAGTTCTCAGTTGCTAAACTATGAGGTTGATTACTTTTTGTTCCATAGGAAATCTTTGCAGCTTTTCAATAGTCAGTTACCTCATGAAACTTAGCATAAAATGTAGCAAAAAGGTAGTAGAGATTTCTCAAGATAGACACATTTATTCAGTGCTCCTGGAAAGTTCATCTCCATTAGGCCTTACTGCTTTAAGGTTTGTCAGGTCACAGAGCTCATGTCTACAATACTCCTTAATGAGTATTTCAAGGAGGGTGCAGCAGGGAACACTTTCCTGGGAAAAGAACTCTATGCCAAAAATTGGTTAAGGTAGGGGAATTTTAGTCAACACATATCATCTTTCAAATGCAAATTCCCTCTTTATAAAGCAAAAAAAAGTAAGCTTGTTTAGAAAATGCTGTTTATTTTTAGGAAAACTTTGTGCTCCTCTCTATGGTATTGGATTAAAAACCATATTTCAAAATACAATATGTGTGACTTGCATGAGCAGAGTTAGGCTGCAAGTGATTTCATCAAATTGAGGGCAGCTGTTTTCAGAGTTTGGACTTCAGCTTGGTTGGCTGGGGATTTTTTGATTGATCAAGGAAGTCAAGGAAGTCAGGAGACTCAGAAAAATAATAGTAAGTTACATATTTTATATAAAAGCAATTTCTTACCATGTAACTCAGAGCTATGATTTATACTTGAGAAAGTATCACAATGTTTATATTCAAAACATAGACAAAGAAAAAAATCTCTGGGTCAAGGAGGTATAAAATGAGAAATTTCTGCCATAAAACCTTATCAAAGGCCTTCAAGCCTGCAAATAAATAACACTCCACATCTGTCCCTTCCAACAGATCCATTCTTTGCTCACACCAGGAACTTCTTAAGTTTCAGGAACAGGCAAGGAGGAGCAAAGAAAAACATCTGTGGAGAGAAAAGTCAACAAATTTCAAGAGCCAAAGTGTCATTTGTTCTAAAATCATAGAGGTCAGGTTAAGGAATCCTCTGTGCAGGATCATAAGTACCAGTTGGGAGCCAAATACAAAGGAAAGGAAAAGAGGGAACATCTGCTCAACATAAAATCTGCCACTTTAGAGCTTTATGATCAGTTTAACTATTTCTTCAAGTAACAGCAAGCTGAACTATCTTGCAACCATGAGATAAGTGCCAGTTTATTATTACATGTATTTATCCTCATCAGAATATTCCACAAGAGCTAGGAAATGTAAATTAAGATCCCTCTCTAGACTTTATCATCTGACTTGATTATTATAGTTTAACTAAACATCTGTATACAACTAAAAATATCGCCATCAAATTAGTTTGCGGGAGGATATCGCTGTTGTTCAGTGCCCACTATAATCATTTCCTAAGAAAACAGATTCTTCTCAAATTTCATTTCAGTATGTACGTTCTTGGAGAAGAGGATTACTGTGTTTGCTATTGTTCCTTTTCCCCCAGCTCATTGCTAGTATTACAAAGTACCAACCAATCAGACTGATCCTCCTTTCAAGGCACAGCACCATTAATATAATGTTTTCCTAACATAGGTTTCTAATGAGCTTTGAATTATTATGAAGATAGATGAGAATCCTAGCTTCTTAAGCAAGTGCAACTTCACATTTACCCCAAGCGAGTGCATCAGGTATTGCAAGGGGAAGATTAGAAATTTCTTAGTCTTTGACAAAGCAACCCAATGAGAAAATGGAATGCCGTGGTACAGGTAAGACCACGAATGAGTGAAGAAATGTGGGCAAGAATGAAAGCGTTTTAGACCACTTTTGTGCATGTTTATACATTCCATGAAAACATCTGCACTAACTGAAACTCCGAATGCTACTACATCATAAATGCATAACATAGTGAGTAGAACTACACATTCAAATTGTACAGGAGACATCTATATTTAAAACAACTTAAATTACTGCTGCTCCATCTTCACTTGCAAGAAAGACAGAGATTGCACAAACTTTAGGAATGGTAATGTCTGAATTCCTTACACTTACTGGTCTTGCTAATTAAAATGTACTACAAAATCAAACAAACAAACAGATTTGAAAGGTAAGACAAAATCTGAAAACACTCAGAAAACTATTTAGAGATGTGGTTATAGAGAATTTCTTAAAATCTTGTTTTCTCCCTCACCTGTTTTAATTAATTACATTTGTCTTAAGGACTGAGTGTTTCAGTTGCAAAGGAGTAGAAAATCCTGATATTTAGGATGATGTAGCAAAAAGTGGATATGTTAATCCAACCATCCACAGATAACAACCTGTGAATAAAAACATTGCTGTTGGCAAAAGCAGAGGTTTGGGAGAGTTCAGAACAGAGAAAACCCAAATACAGAGTTTGAATAGAACCACTCTGCTATCCTGCACCTAAGTAAACTCCAAGAGAACACCAACTATGTTTTTTCAGCTTTTGTCTGTGTTGCTGTGCTAAAGGCAGAGCTATTGTGTTAATGGCAGGTTCCCTTCAGGCCCCTCAGGAACATGAGGTCACCTCCTGACCCCAGAGGGCAGCGGGGTCACTCATAGCTGTCAGCAGTGCTGTGCTTTTCCTCCTCCATAGCATTTAATAACTTGCATATCCCACCAGCCCACCTTACCATCCAACCCACTCCCAATGCATTTAGTGACGTGTCTACACTGTGAACACCACTGGTGCAATAGCTGGAATTGCGGGAGGGAATTTGGAATCCTTTCCAGAAGGAGGTATACTGATGTAAGCAGTCCATAAACACACACAGAGCTACATCAAATGGTTAAATGAGATTTTTATCTGTAGCTGTACTGTACAACAAAGGGTTTCTAATTTTTAGTGGTTTATGTTGTGCTTTTTGCACATACTTGCAATCCATTCTGCCTCTCTGCCTCATTATCTCATAAGCATCACCCGAGTGTTCTGAAAAAGCATTTTGGAAATGATTACCACTTGTAATCGGAGGTAAAAACAATACAATAAACTGCCTGTCTGCCACTAATATAAACATTCAATCACTACTAAAAGCTGGCTTAGATAACTGTTCAGCTGTTCCCCAGAACCGTTCAAGTATTTTTCTCCCTCCCTCAGAGAAGGATGTCCAGAGGTTAATAAATCTGAGCTATGACAGACTAAGGAGAGAAGTAAATTCAAAGCAAAAAGCTCTTCACTGCACACCCTGCCCACAACTTCCTCTCAACAGAGAAGCTACCTCAGCAGCTTGACAGGCTGGAAGTGCAACCCAAGTAAAGAGATGTAGGCCAGGACATCTCCCAGGTTCCTCCTGGTATTTTTCAGCTGGTAGCCTGACACTCTGCTTCAGCAGCAAAAGTCTTTGCCCTTTCTAGTCCTGAAAGTGACTTCAAGCTATAATTTGAAATCCGCATTATTTGGCTCTGAGATGACAAAGGCTTCCATGAGGATTCAAGAAAAACTGCTGTTTCAGAGAAATCTGGGAAGCAGCTGCGCCAGGAACCTGCACAAAGCTGTCACAGGCCCATGAAAAAGGCACAAGCAGATTGTCTGTCTCCTGCTTAGCCAGAAAAGACCCCATGTCAGCAGTCCCTGAGGGCAAGGTCCCACAAGTGCTTGCCTGCTGCGTGGTACAGACTTCACTGACCTCAGGAGCTGCCTGGACTGAAGTGCTTACCAGAGAGCAAGGCTGGCTTTGGAGAAAAGCAGGAGCTCCAGGAGAGTCTGGTTGCCACAAAGAGGGAGCAGAACAAAACAGGAAACTGTAAATTCATACTTCTCTCAGAACTGTAATTGCCACAACACAGAGTTTTTTTAAAGCTTGGGCTATCATGCATGCCTGGTACATGGCCCCACATTCATGCACTTCCATGTCCCTCACACTGACAGCACCTAGGGTTAGTGGTACCCTTCTGTCCTGCTCTCCAGGGGCTGTGAACAGCCAGTCACACCCTCCTAGTACTAGCCATGATCTATCCCAGGAACTAAAGGCAGAGGGTCCAGCCAGGCTGCTCAGAAGAAGGTACCAAGGGCTATAGCAGAGGTCAAAAGCCCTGCAAAGAAGGAGATGTGGGCAAGAATTAGGAGAGAGACCAGAGAAATATCATCACTGCCTGGTTGTGCAGGGTCCTTCCCCAATTTACGTAAGAAAGGCAGGACAGCTAATAGCACAATAAAAATGCTTTAATAATAAGATACTAATAAGAAGAGGAATATAGACTGTAATTCCTAAATCTCTTCATCCTGGGAACCCTGCTTTGATGCAGCATTGAATAGACCCAATGAAAGCAGTGCAGTTGTCTCAGACTCTCTGTTTTGAAATTAAATATAGAACTATTTTATTATATTGCAGTAAATACATCATATGCCTTTAATATGCCTAGGCGCCTGACTATAAAGACCCTGCTTCTAACTCTGCTCTCCTCATAGCTATCAAAGCAAGAGATGCAGGCAGCAAGAGATACTGGGTAGCTCAAAGCTATGCCTGCAAAGGGTGGCATGGTTTGGAAACAGGTTAATAGAGCTGCACTGATTCCACATTGTAAAGTAAGTGGTGGTGGTTTTCTGTTGATTGGTTTCTGCTGGTTTCCTGCTAGAATGGGCTCATTGGCATCAATGATGTTGAAGGCAAGACTTGGCATATTTTCTGTGGTACAGGTCACACACTGGAAATTGTGGTTACTATCCAGCAGGACCAACTGAATGGTATACTGTATTATTCACAGAATTCACAGAATGTCTAGGTTGGAAGAGACCTTCAAGATCATTGAGTCCAACCCATATCCTCCCCAAAAGATCACAGTGAATTCACAGTGATTTTAGTTTTGTAAAAAAAAATTGAACCCATAAGCAATAGAGAAGTACTGCCACTACAAGTAATCAGCAACAACCCTTCTACAATGCTCTTCCCATGAGTCTGGGCATGAGACTTTTCTTTATGTTTTGATTAAACATCGCAAGAACTTGAAGGCTTCAGTAGCCCATGCAGGCTAAGGAACAACCACAGTAAAATTCACAAGAGACATTTATACCATGAAGAACAAATGCTACCAGCATGAAAAATCTTACTGTTCATCTCCAAACTGATCTTGTGGGAAAGACTTATGGAACTTGAAGGATCCAAACCCATCACCTCCACATTTGCATTAGGAAGCAGTGAGAATATGACTCAACCTTCACAGAAATGTGCAAGCTAAATGGCATTTAATTTATGCTCCTAACATCAGGTAGTTCTGAGTGGATGGAGAATTTATAATTTAAACCACAAATAATTTGTGAGAAGAGTTTGAGAATAATTTTCCCTTCCTTATTATTTTGCAAAGATTATTAAATAGGAGTTAATCAGTTAATCATACGCTATGATCTTTTCTGCAGTGAATTTGCATTTCTTTTCAAGTGTAGTCAGGTATGCAGTTGGGAAAAGATCTGTAGGACACCAGTGTTGTTCTAGTGGTTGATCTTTTACCAGCAAAGGGTGAGATTTTCCTGCTCAAAGAATATACCTGCCTATGCAAAAAATCTGTCATAAAAGATCTTGGTGTGAGATTAGCAAGTATTCATTACAGTTTTTTGTAGATTATATAGAGATAATGGGAGTAACAAAACTTCAAGAAGGCATAAAATGAAAGCCAAGAGCTTAAGTATGTGACCTTAGTCCAACTTGTGGAACAATGAACATCTCCAGTTGTCTTCTGCAGCTGTTAGAATTAAGTAATTTATTTATATACTTAAACACGAATTTGATGTCAGCTTTAAGTTTCTGTTATAGAAATTTGCCATAGAATCCAATTCAAGAGGCAATTTAACTTTATTAATGTGGGAGGAAATGTGAGCATAATGTGAGCTATTTTTTAACCTTAACTTCCATTACTGCTATTGCAAGAGAGTGCATTACACCTATCTGGAAAGCCATTATTAGCAAACTGAATAATTTATCACTTCCAATTTACAAAAAATTAGCCCTACCTAAGACCAAAACCAGAAGCCATTTAAAAAATAATAATTCAAAAACTTATGTCAAGTTCCTAATTTGAGGAACAGTAGGAGTGTCCTAATGTGCAGTTCAGAGAGCATTATTTTAAAACCAGAACCAACTTTTCCTGTCTATAAAAGCAGGTGACTGTGCTTTGCTGCTACCTTATGGACACCCTTACATGTGTTTCAACTGAATCTCCACAAGTGGATAAAAGTGGGAAATTGTGATATGGAAATCTCTGTGCTTCACGTTTTTAATGCTATTTAGAGATATCCTCTACTATTCAAATATTACCACTAATATATACAATGGAAACAGAGTTAAGGCTTACATTTGATCTTTAAAATGAACTCTGCATTATTTGAAGTGTATGGTTTTTGAATTAAATACGCTTACATTTAACCACTTACAGGTAGTTACAGAATCAGTCATAAAGTTGTGTTAAAATAACAGTCTGACTTGGAAAATACGGAAAATTAGATGCCTTATTATTCACACATAAATAAATATGGCAAAAGGATGAAGTTTATGGGGCAATCTTGGGTTAATTCCTGTCAAGTGAAATTGCAATAAGTAGAACTTATTTTCAGATTCGCTTTCTACCTACATAGTTACCCACAGTGCAAAGTCAGTGTTAAATGCTGCCCATGCTGGCATTAGTGCTTGCTGTCTCTTTTGTGTTGTGTGAACAAAGCCTCATCAGTGAAGAAGCAGTCTAACAGTTTTTAATATCTAGTGAGGTATCAGGTCCACTTTAAAAAGAATTATAATTAAAAATTTATGAGGTATTGGAAATGTTTAGAATCTGAATTGCATAGCGAAAAGAGGGTGTCTCTGAGTCTACGTAAATATTATACAGGATGGATGGATTGTCAGGCTGTATTTATTAATGTGACTGTTTCTGTGTAAATTTCAGTGCTAATTAGAGGTTTGTTTTGGAGAACAAGACACAAAGCCAATCAGTTTGATGAGCTGAGAGATTAGAAGCTGAGCTCACTAGCTGTCTTTGACTTCAATCAAGAAATGCTTGTGTTTAAACAAATGAAAACATTTTCAAACTTTAGTCAGTGATGATTTTCGGTGACACTGCAGTGCTGGATTTACTGTTCCTGGATTCTTCCCTGCACATTTCTGGTGGCCTGCAGGGAGCAGGCAAAGGTACTGTCCTGAGAGAGGTAATTAAAATTCTTCCCCATTTGCAAAAACTTTCTTCTTTTTCCCCTTTCCCTTCTACTGCTCTGCAGCCCAAGGTGACCCCACCACAGGTACTCGCAGGAATGTGCAAACCTCTGGTATGAGGCTCCATCTGTCTTAAGATAATGTTTGTATATCTCAAGCTGCCTACAAAGCCATAATTTTCTCTCTCTCTTTTTTTCAGCTTTCCTAATGTGTAAAATCAAGAAAAAACCCTGACTGGTATCTCATGCACAATGAAACCAAACTTCTTTTTCTTTTCCTTTTTCTTTTCCTTTTTCTTTTCCTTTTCCTTCCTTTTTTTTTCCTTAGAGTCTTGTAAATGCTATAAAGGAACATGAAAAAAAAATAGCTATTACTGCTGTAGGATTTTTGATACAATATCAAGAACTATAGCAAATTGGAAGTTGTTCTGACAAAGAATGATTGAAAACAAGCCAATTATAAAATAGGCATAGGTTATTTAGGTCATCATACAGAGTTTACACTGTTATTTTGGGGGAAGAATTTACATTGTAACATTTCCAAAGTACTCTTATGATCTCTGTAAGCTGATGACACAAACAACATATAATAATGAATTAATTCGCATAGCAGTGTAGACACAGGAAAGACCCTACAGGAAAAAATCCAAACTTTAAATCCCAAACCAGCTGACTAACATATGGGTAAGAACTTCCCAATAAAGTTGTTTGTTGTTGTTTTTTTTTTTTTTTTTCATAGAATCATACGATCATGTAACTGTTAAGGTTGGAAAAGACCATTAAGATCATCAAGTCCAACCATCAACCTAGCACTATGTTCATTGTTGAACCATGATTCAAGTACCATATCCACATTTTTTTTTAACCTTTTCAGGGTTGGTGACTCCAACACTTCCCTGGGCAGTCTGTTGCAATGCTTTACAACCCTTTCCACGGAAAAAGAATTTCCTGATAACTAAGCCTCCCTTGGCACAACTTCAGCCCATTTCCTCTTGCCCTGTCACTTGTTACCTGGGAAATGAGACTGACCCCCACCTCACTACAGCCTCCTTTCAGGCAGGCGTAGAGAGTGATAAGATTCCCCCAAGCCCTCTTTTCTTCCAGGCTGAAGAACCCCAGCTCCCTCAGCTGCTCCTCACAGGACTTGTGCTCCATGCCTTTCACAAGCTCCAATGCCCTTTCTTCTCTGGACTCGCTCCAGAGCCTCGATATCTTTCTTGTAATGGGGGGTCCAAAAGAAAACACATCTATCTTTTGCTTCATGGGAAGATCAGATGCCCTATTAATTCATAAATAAATAAATATGGGCGAAAGGACAACGTTTATGGGGCAATCTTATTTTAAGTATTGAAGCTTTTGCACTGGTTCAATTTTCAGACACTGGTAAGTTATTTGTGACGAGGCTGTGCTTAGTACATTGTGTTCTTACAAGATATTAAATTGAGTCCTTAATTAAATTTTTAGTACTAATACAAAAATACATATATTTTAAAAGTAGAGAAGTACTTAAAACACATTAAAGAGTAAATACTTGTAATAAAACATAATTATTTAAAACAAGAATAAAACATAATTATTTAAAACAAGAAATATAAACTACTGTTAATCAATTTAATGTAGTTTCACTATCAAGACCTGCAAAAATCTTGCTACATAGGGAAAGCTTCAGTAAACTCCAAGTGTTCCTGATTTTATTCTGCAGCATTTAAGGCAGCCACAGGATGGCACTCTAAAACTGCAAGTCAAAACCTCGAACTCCTTTCCTGCTAACACCCACTTCAGTGTGTTAATTGAAATCAATGCAACCAGTAGTCACAAAGAAGATCGCACCAGCTTACTCTTTAATGGTTTTTTTTACCATTGTCAACACCTTTCCCGAAGCAAATCAGCACCCCCAGGTTCAGGGTCTCGCAGACCCTGCTGCTGCCACTGCAGGCAGTCTTGGTGCTGGTGCTACCTGACAAGAAGCTGGACAGACCTGGATGCTTCAGGCAGGCAAAACAACCACTCTGATGGAAAAAAATATGAGACAGACTGTCTGCAGGGGAGTTTTTATATTCCTAAACAGTTTAAAATTAGCTTATCTCAGAAATCATGAGTTTTATGCATTTATTTTTCATCAGCCTGATATAACTTCTTAGCTGTGTGATTGTCATCGTCGTGCATATAGTGCCCAAAGATTGACATTAGCAAGCTTACTTCACACACGGTTCCTCTGATAGTACTTCTGCAAGTAGCAGAGTCCAGAGAAGGTTGCAAAAGTGTGCCTGGGAGAGGGGTGTGGGTGCTGGTGCTGATGTGCAATGTTGAAAATTATTCTGAGTACAATGGCTGCTTCTTGGCTGTAGCATTTTACTACATTTAAGTACTTAATATCTATCTTTTGCTTCATCTAAATGCCAAATTACCCTCATCCCTTTGAAAAACAACTTTTATGGAGCCTTTTATTCCTTAAAATTTTCTGATATTGGGCTCCTCCTGGTACCATACTGAAATAGCTTATTTGCATTTGAAAAGTAGGACACCTTCAAAGTTCATGGGTTTCACTGCTTTGTCAAGGTAATGGGTTTAACTTTTATATATTTTGTGTAATATGGTGTAATACTGACAAAATAATAAATTCCACATTCCATCCTGAGGCATATCTCTCATTAAAGTCAGTTTGAACTTTACCACAAGAAAAAAAAATTGAATGACTGAAGTTGGAATTCAGAATTACCACATGCCAAACTTTGCAGCAGAGACTACAGCAAAGCTAACAAAACCCAAAGAATTTGCTTGAGATAAAATCTTTTGCTAGCAGTAAATAATTAATAGGCAATTGTTACTAAAAAAAATATTGTCTAGGGGAGCTAATAGCTGTTCAGTTTAAATCCTTTTTTTCCCCCCTCTAATACATATTTTAAAACACTTGTCTTTAAAATAAAGTTAGTTTTTGTGCCCATGTGAATTGGCTACACATTGTGACAGAGCCTTTCCAAGAATATCTGAAACATAACAGCCATCATGACAATTTTCAATAAATCATTCCTGGCTGGGAGTCTCAGAGGAAGAGAGACTAAACGATGATTGAATTATCCTTCTATCTCTAAAGACGATCTTTCTGTATCAGGACTGAGGCACTGTGAGGAAATGGGTTTGGAGCACTAATACTTCTGCTATCATGATTCCCCCTGTTCTCTGAAGAGCCAATGTACCAAATTTCTACTTTATACTTTATAGATGATATTTCACAGCGCAGACTTAGAAAACAGCCAGTGTCTCAAGAGATTGAAGAGACTGGAGTACAGGATAGTGGTAGGGATACACCACCTGAACTCTGGCAGAAATGCTGGAGATGCAGGAATGCACCTGGCTTGACACAAAAGGCAGTGTGACCTGCGTGCAGGGCATGTAAACTGGGAGTTAGAGGGCTAAAACAAGACTAACACCTCCGAAATAAAAGCTCCAGGTCACAACAAGTACCCGATGGCTCTGCCCCAGCTTCCAGCCTCCCAGCCATGTCTGTGCTGCCTGCTATCTCTCTGACTGGGCTTTGCCATCTTCACCTCCAGAGGCAGAGGAGAAAAAGGCATCTGTGATTGGGTTGTGATTCAAAGGCAGACCAGATACTGCTTGTGGAGAAGTGTGCCCCACTCTGGCCAGAGCGGAACACTTTTCATCCACAGAGAGATGAACATCTTATTTCAGTGGCATCTCCTGTTTTTCAAACGGCAAAGTAATCACGTGCCATGGCTTTTTAGCTTTTCCAGAAAAGCTGTGAGGCCATGCTTCCTAGGCAGTCCCAGTCCACCTAGAAGGTCAAGTAACACAGTCAGGGCCAGTGGTGGGCAATGCTGTAATCCACCTAACAATATTAAAGATCTCAGTTTCAAAATCTCTCTGAAGAGGAAAAAATTATGAGAGGCTTCAAGTCTTAGTTTTTTGTAATCTGAATACAAGCACAATTTGAGTATTTTCTGGAAACAAACAATATTGGCGTATTTTGATCACATAATCAGTTGAGACAATCAATTCTGAATTATATATAGTTTTTGGTATATTTAAACACCTATTCTTATATAGTTGATGAAGTATTGCAATGCTCCTTTACATTCTACTAGGATGCTCAGTGGTTTAGAGAGAAGAAATCTCACAAAGGAACCTTGCAGTCACAAACCTTACACAAAGCCTGGCTCCTATACTCCAGTGTCCCCTGCATGTTCCTTAAAAGTCTTTGAATTAATACCTTAAATATTTATACAGCTATTTGTTTTTCTAGCTTCTGTCAGGAACTAATGGGCTGTCCATTAATAAATTATATGATGTACATTTAGTAACTTCAGTAGTGCATGCAAATCTCTGCTCCATGAAGATGTAGAGACTTGCACAGATGTGTCTTATGCCATGTGTCTTACCTGTCACGTGTCCTACCTGTCACGACAACTGAAAAAATCCAATCGATTTTATGCAGTTATTTGCTGCTAAAATGTCAATGGAGAGTTTGTATTAAAGGAAATTAGCTGTTCAGGCATAGTTTTCCATGAATCAGTAGACAGAGCTCTTTCTAGCTTCAGAAATAAGGAAGAGATGCAGAGATGTGATTGCAAGAGTCTATAAGAAAGGCCCCCCATTTTTGAATTTGAGATAAGTGTGAATGTTTGAAATGCAAAGCCAGAGGGTCATATTCCAGCTAAAAACTAACAGGTGTGACTTCCAAAATAAACAACATTGACTGACATTGATTCTGAATTTGGCCTGTTGTTTGGAAAATATTTTTGTCTGGTTAATGCCCAAGAATACAAAATACCTTCACACAGTCATAATTATCTAAATGCAATGGATTGCATAAAATTGTTATTTTTACATATATAAAACATATATAGAATGCAGTATAATGTTAATATAATTTTAATAATTATGTTGGAGATATGTAATATATCTCTATAGCACATGAAAATAGTGCCCACCTATAAAGAGATAAAGGTTTAGTTAAGCAGGTCTTGCCTTTCATAAGCTCATGCTGGCTGAGCCTGATCCCTGGTTGGCCCGTGTGTGCCACAGGATGCCACTCAAATGTACTGCTCCATGTTTTCCCTGGCACTGAAGTCAGACCGACAGGCTTGTACTTTTCCAGATCCTCCTTCCAGCCTCTCTTGTAGGTGGGCTTACCTCTTGTTGATGGGGATCTCCCTAGAATAGAGAGATTTATATCATGTGTGGTTTTTTATGTCTGAAACAAAGCTCATCTGTCAGCACTTGTGTTAAAAGACCCCCAAATTGCCTAAAAGTCTCAGGAAGTAAGTTTTCTTCAGTGTTCACCCTTGCTTTCAGGTCAGCACAGAGCAGAAACTGGAGCTCTGCTGTTTCAAATGTGGTGATGCCAAAGCTTACACCTCAGCTGAGCTGTGCAGTGGAAACTGTGCTCGCTGATATCTTGAGAAGGATTTACTATGGAGCACATAAAGAGGAGGCTGGGGGTTAGTGCTGCAGTGTCTTGCCTAAATCTTTTTTTTTTTTTTTTTTAAGCTGCAATAGTAAAATTTAATACTTCCTACAAGCTGTACGTACCTTAGCGTAAGAAATATAGACCTGTTTACACCAGAGTACGACTGCAGTTCCAGAAGTTGGTTAGGAAAAAACTGCTTCTGTAGCAGTTGGACACTGCTAGTCCATTCTCTGGTAAAAACATTGAAGGTGTTGGCTGGGCTGTCCTAATAAGAATGAAGTGGGGAAAAAGTTTGCCGGGCTGTGAAATAAGAGAGAGACTGTTGGTCTATCACAGCTGATGTTCTCACAAATCAGTGGTGCAGAGCTGTGCTTACTACACAGAAACGAAATCTCTCATAAAATCAGCTAACATTTTTGCAGCAGATGTTATATGCTGCACATGTCAACTCAAGATGACACTCTCCTTAAATGCTTTTCAGTGATTGCCTGGATAGTTCGATAAATTATCTGGATACCACTTCTGCAAGGATATGTTATAGCTGTATACTGCTGCTAATGGAGAATTCACCATAATTTATTACTCCTACCTTCACAGCATCTTTTTTTCTTTCAAAGCACTTATTTGAAAACTAATAAAGCATGTAAGCATTATAGTAATAGCTAAGATTTGTTTATGAGATTTACAGGGTGCAGTTTGAGTTGACACAAATAACATCTCTAATTAGTCAATTATTGTCCTTCCCAGGAGATTGATCCAGCAGCAATTATCAAGACAACACGCCATGTCCAGTGCTTTCCATTTTACCTTCGTTTATATTTGTACACATAGTTTTGCTAATTAGAAGCAGAAATAAGTTCTTTTAGCATTGAATCTTTCTGTATGAGGCCTGGCTGGTTCACACTCCTTTCAGCACCAAGTGCCTCAGAGGAAGGCAAGTGTACATCAAATTGCAGCTCCTTAGGTTGTCCTCCACCTTACAGTTTCCTAATCCTCAGCACCCACAGTCTCTGAGGCCTGAGATGTATTCTAGAGGCTTGCATGAGAATCGACAGGTGAAATCCTTCCCCCAAAGAATCCACATAATTCTCAAGTCTATATATTGCTCTCTACCCAAATCTGTGTCCCCTTTCTCCTCCGTGCCTACCTGTGTGCTTGTTTCTTCCTGCACTTCTCACATGATTAGCAATTTACAACAGCTTTGAGCAGCCAACCCCAACTCCTCCTGTTTAAATGCTGATTCAGAGTAATTATTGCCCTTGTGTGAGTGTAATTTAAGGGATAATCATTCAGCTTGCTGCTGCTTACATTCACCTTTTCCCTCTTGTTTAGGAAGCAGCCTAGTTCAGCACAAACATTCATACAACTCATATAGGAGAGGGCATATCCTTGACTTACCATCATCTGTGATTCTTTTCACTTGACAGGTTGAAAAATGCTTACACCTATTTTCTCTGATGGTTCCCTTATCACTGTGGGCCTTCCTGAGGCTAAATCTGCTCAACCATTCAATTTTGATTCTGGAAGCAATGTTAAGGCCATTAGCTGTGTCCACATAAGGATGCTGTTATAAAACTTGACATGCTTATTAATCATAAATTCAGTAGACATTCTGCTTCAGTCTTTCTGGGGTCTGCTTATGCTTCATTTATGATGTAAAGTGAGGGTTTAGGGGGAAGGTGGTGTATTTTTAGATCAGTATTTATGTCAGGTAGCAGACAGGGTTCGGTATTTCCATATCACTTTCCACTCAAGGAAATGCACTTAGTTCTTTCCCACTGGTGTTGCACATAGTTTGCTCCAGAGTGAGAGAGTGAAAAAGTGCAGTTAGAGAAGTTCAAGAACAGGTGGCTGCAGACAAATGTTCGCTCTGCCTTATCAGTGGGGGACAAACACCATCCCTTTGCCACCATATATTACCATTTATTACTTCTGCATCATGATACCATCATTTGAGGGGGAGGTAAAAACATCATATTAGAATCACTTTTCTTGCTGCTCAATTCCACCAGTGGCTTTTAAAGTGAAGCTGCCAAAATCTATGTTCCTGAAATGGTACTTGTCTAAATCCGTAGAACACCGGTGGTTTCCAGACTGCTAGTTAAATATGTCTCACAACAACAGTTTTTGGATTGCCAAACTGACTCAATTAAGACATTTGTAACACACTGTATATTCAGCCTGGACTCATGAAATGGCTTAGCAAAGATCATTAGTCTTGGAAAACTAGGATGCATTTCCATGGAAGAGGGAAGGAAATAGACTTCTGCTAGCATCTGCCAGCACATTGCTCTGAGGCCACCAGCCTAGGTCATATCCGCACTCAGCTCTGGCTACAGATAGGATTTCTTGTCACTTAGAAAACAACTGTCTGAACTCTGTTATAATTGCATTTTCCTCTAATTGCCTACATTTGTTCAAATCCAATAAACTAAAAGTGAAATGCAGTGAGGCAGAAAATGTGGAGATCAGCACCAAAGATAATATCAGTGCAGTGGCCTGTGAACCAAGGCTCCTGAATTTTGCACATGTAGGGGAGTTGAAGACAGCAGAGGAAGAGGTCAGATTTAAGACCACAATATGGAAAGAGACAATATGGGTCACCATGTCTAGTCTCCAATCTCAAAGGCAACCATATCTTAGAATTACTTTAATCAGTTGTTGAGTTCTGCGTGGAGTAAATTTTAATGACCAATGCACAGGCTGACACTGTTGTTTCAAATTCTCTGCAAGTATTTCTTGTCATCTTCCCTGGTCCAGGAAGATATGATTCAAAATAAAATACTCCAACATCCTCCCTGCTCACCCCAATAAAACCTCCTAATTTAATTTCCTTTTTTAATGACATTTGCATTCCTTTCGAGCCACACATCATTTTCCACCTTTTTGAAAAAGCTTGTCTTGTTGTTAGCTGACCTGGCCACACATCAGAGCATAAGTGCTCCCCTTCCACTTGCCTCCAAGGCTGCCAAATGTGCTGCCATTCCACCTCAGGTGGAATCATTAACTACAAAATCCTGTCTTCTCACAGCCCAAAAAGTGCTGAAACCCTGTGGTCATACACCACAATTAATCTCTTCTGATGTTCAGGTACAGAAGAGATTAATGTTTGATTCTCTCTATTGGGAAGTTGCTCATTAGACATTGTAAAATAAGAGAGATGACAATTATGGGTGGGCCTTTCTTTTCCTTTTTCCTTTTTTGCTTGTACTGGAGCTTGAAGATCATATTTTTTCCCTTTGATTTGCTCTGTTTTATTACTTTTAAGGTAGTTTTTTTAATGCAAGTTGCTTTTCATGTGCTTTTTTCACCTACCGAGCTACACCTTCTGCCTCCAGGCTGTGCTCTGTGTGACGTCCTCAGCTCCCCTTACCTGCAACTTGGCTCAGATCTCACCAGCTTTTATTTGACCATACAGTGACCGGAATTATTTAATAGAATTTCAAATATCACTGTCATACTAATAATACCTAGATGCATTGCTTTACTGATTGCTTGAGAAACTTTATTTGTTCACTAAAGCCCTTTGAGCTAAGCATTCAATATGTTTCCTTAAGTTAGAGCTTGGAAATTTAAAAGTCAAGCTATTAATTGTCAGCATTGAGTCTTCAAATGTCTAGAGGGATGTCTGCCCTTTCATTTGATAATGTCTCTGAAAAATCCCAAACTGAGACACTGGTATGTGTTTTAGGGAGTTCTAATTAGATTCTGTTTATCATTTATCAGGCATATGAAGGTAAATGCAGAGTTTCTTCTTATATCAGTAAAATTTGTGTCAGAGTCATGGATCTGGGATTAAGGCTCCACAACAGCTTTGATTGAATTATTTCATAAGCTCTTTTTTGCAATCATTATTGTAATGGACTCTGGATGGAAATACCTAGACCCCTTCACACTAGGTCCCATTGATTTGCTATACTGATTTACCAAATTTCATGAGGACTGAGATAAAAAGGGCTTGTGCTTTCAACTGGAGAAGCATGCATTTATTTTATACACTAAATCAGGCACAAAGACCTGTATCACTTAGTGTTTTATTGTATTTCTGAAATAAGTTCAACTTCCCTCTGGGCTTTTCCAGAATTTTCAAATACACCTAAACGATTAGAATAAAAATGAGAGGTATTGGTACAGCAGCAATGAACTTTGCAATACCTAACATTGAATCACCTGGTCTTAACTGTGGCATACAAAATCTCATGGAGCCAGAACAGAAGCACACTGACATTAACAATGACTGGACAGAATTGGTGATTTTAAAAATTCAGTTAAAATCAGCATGTGGGCAGATTGAGCTGAGAGAATCTTAAAGACCCTTACTAGGTAATGCTGAACTAATGGTCTTGCTTAAATCCCATCTGTCTCTGAAATATAGATACCACAAGTAGGACCCTATGGAAATGCCTCTCTTCTCTTGGGACCCTCAAAATTATCTCTGCCTTCTGGTTCCAGAACAGAAGTTGGATTTTCAGATTCCTGAAAACTAGGCAACTGCAACAACCCATAAAATATAGAATACTAAAACAGGGTTTGGAGGAGGGACTGGGAGTTTTCCAGCAGCCCATTGAGTCATGCTTATTTTTGGACTCTCAGCACTCATGGATGTTTAAGAAAACCCTGCTAATCTTGAGCAACAGCTTCACAAGAGGTGGGGATATTCCCCTCATTCCAGACTGACATGTAACCCCTGATCACAAGATGCTTCAGGAAGCTGGGCATTGTACAGCACAGGCAGCTAAACTGAATCTGCTCCAGGCACTGAAATAGCTCTGGAAGGACTTGAGGGGAGAAGAAGGAAGAAGAAGGAAGGAAGGAAGGAAGGAAGGAAGGAAGGAAGGAAGGAAGGAAGGAAGGAAGGAAGGAAGGAAGGAAGGAAGGTGTTCTGCCTGAAGGCCAACCATGTAGGCAAGCGATGGACACTTAGATAATCAGTTTCTGTGAGACAAACCAAGAAACATCTCTTACTATATCAGAATCGATTTAGGCAAGGAGCCCAGGAGGCTCTCTCTTCTACTTTCCAAGAATTGTTGTTTTCTTATCATGCATCCAAAATGTAGGAAAATTACCTTCAAGAGCTTCTTGAAAAAAGAGTACCTGTGGCAGACGTCATGTGGCAGCAGTTATAGTAAAAGCACTTTGTCCAATTTGGACAATCTATTCCAACTGTTTTTTCCAAATTTATTCAGAAAGCCACAGACTTTGAGTAGCATTTAGCAAACATCCATATTGCTACCAGACAGGTACAGGCTATTTTACAGAAATTTATGAATGTAGATGTGACTGCTTATAAATGTAGCGATGAAAAATAGAGCAGGGTATGCTTTCTATATTGCAATGGTATCCTCTGTGTAATTACTTCAGATAGATTTGTAACTGGTGTCAAATCTGTCACCACACCAGCCCTAAGTGGAAGAGAAGGCTGAGTCATGGAGGCTGTGTGCATGTGGCTAAATAAAGCCGGACAGAGCCCTCTGTGTATTCCTGCAGGATAGTGGTGTTCCCTAGGGCATATCTATGTCCTACACACCCCTTTTCCTGCAGAGGGCTGGGCAAGCACCTACAGAAGGCAATTTTTGGTGGTGTCAGGGAGAACTGCTATGGGCAGCAGGTGAAGCAGTGCCCCAGAGAAGATGGATGATGGCACAGTGCAGGCGCATGGGTTGCCTCTGTTTAATATAGAAGACAGACCAACTGTTTGGCTTGTGTATACACAGGGAAATTGTGGCAGAAGCAGGAGGTGGCAAACCAGTCATTCATGTATTTGCTGGAATTTCAAAATACTATGGCAGATTTGCAGAAAATGAATAAAACTTCCTGCAATTCCATGTTATGTAAGAATAGCTGCTGTCCCTGACTACCAGCTTGTCATTTCTAGGCTACATATACACACAACCCAAATCTCTCTCTTTTTATTTAGTACTAGGTTTAATTCAAGCTTGTCCTCTGTCGAGAGGTCTGCAGAAAAATGAGCCCCCACATAGGCAGTCAGTCACCTCCAGGTCCAATTCTTCATGGGTCAGGCAATCCAGCAGCTCCACATGGGACCTTAATGAAACATTCCAAGAAAGCTCCAGGGACTGACAGTCATTAAAAGCTGTTAACAGCACCATAATTAAAAACAAATTAACAGGAAATCTGAAATTGCCTTAAGAATTGTTTCTGTCTTGTGTCACATCTCATAAATCTCAAATTACCATTAAAATCTGACTTGGTATTTCAGAATAGCTGCAAGATCAACAAGTTACTACAAAGTAGTTAAAAACCTACAAAACTTGCTTCCTTAGCACTAAGACCAGAAGTTTTCTCTGACAGTCTCAATGGCACTGATGCTTTTAAAATGAAACTTTATTTTCTTCAGAGGAAAAAAATAGCAAAAGAGAAGATGGTTCAGTAGCTGCAGCTGTATTTGTAATGAATATTTCTCCAGCATGGCTTCTTTTCTGCTAAACTTGAAACAAGTTAAGCCTTTTTAGCCAAATCATCCTTCCTGTCACAGGAAAGCTTAGGTAGTTTCTGCATCCTCATTTAAAAAGGTGTTTATAATAAGACCTAGGTAATGAATGAAATGAAAATTTCTTCCAAAAGATTGTTGTTTGAATTTCCCAGCATTTTAGAAATGGTTATGCTTAAAGATTTAAAGGATTTCTTCTTATGTTAATACATTTGTATAAATACTGAGACAGAGGAACTATATAAGGTTTTGACTCCACAAAGAACATAAAACTTGTTTCAAAATCAACTATGAACCTATATATATATATGATAATAAAACTATAGGTACCCATTGTAAGCTCAGCAGTTTAAAAGATGACAAGATTGGTTTGGAAGCAAACCAGAATTTAAACTCAATGTGTCAAAATAGCTATGGTTTCATTAAAAGCCTGACACTATCAGATATCTCATTAAAAGATCAAATCCTATGGAAAAATAATTATGTGATGATCTCAACTTTTACTTAAAATTGGTTTTATGGCAAGTCCTGCCTAGATGCAGAAAAAAAGCTAGAAAATGTACCCCAAGTGCATTCTACAGACTCAAAACCTGAAGACAAATAAAAGATTCCATAGATAATAGACTTTAAAATTCCAGATCTTTTGTGAACTCACCTTCAGATTTTTTTAGGGCTGACAATTCTGATTCCTTAAGAAAAAAAAATCAAATAATTTGCATTGTCAAGGAATGTCAGAAAGTATAGCTTGTCATTTTTGTCAGCTTACCAGTTTTTTATCATTGCTAATAATGCAGTTTCTTTTGTCATATTAGTTAGACTTAAAAGTTCTTCAACAAGCTCTGGGTTATTTTTTCTTTCCTTGCACACTAACGTTTTTGTTTAATCTACAAAGTGATTATCAAGTACACTGTGTCATGTAAAGCCCACCAATTTGGGTTTCCAAACCTGCATGCATGAAATGAATTTCTGCTTGCTGCCAGACTGCGTGGACACAGGTCAGTGCTGCTTAAGAGCATTCCAAAGGAATGGATCCATCCTCACAGCCCAGCACAGCAAGGGCCAGGGCAGGGCAGCAGACAACATAGAGAAAAGGGAATTGAAAAGTGTTTGAACAAAGCCAGTCCAGGACACCAAGAGACAAGGGACTATTTTTGTACAGAATTTTAGTTCCTGAGATGTCCAGATGAGGCCACTGTGGTTTTATTATCTCGATTTCAAGAAAAATTTAATTTGGTTACCTCAGAGTTTCCCATCTCCACAACTGCAAGCATGCTCAATAGCCTGTTTTTCTGTTGGAGAACAAAGAATAGGAAATGGTTTGTCTCTTTTCTTTTTTTTTTTNAGCTGCAGATGTGGAATTTCTTTTTTAAATCCCCTTTGCTGCTGCTTGATGTCTGGCAGGCAGTGGAGATACAGCAGTGCAATAGCAGAAGATGCTGTGAGGCTGAAGCAGAGCAAGAATTTTTCTCTGATACAGATCCCCTAGTGAAGTTTTCCAGCAACAGCCCAGCCCAGACTCTGCTGGGCTGTATCACAGGCTTAGTTTCAAATGGACAGTGGGATGCAAAGCCAGGGAAGGGTACAGAGCATTTTGGCTGAGTCATGCTGTTAGGAAATGAGGATTTCTGTGGTGAGAAGCCACAGCAGGCACTGCCAAGTCCCCAGGCAGTGAACTCCAGTGTGTTTTGGAGATGGGTACAACATTCTCATCCAAAAATATCTGGCCAGCCATGGGGGAAGGCAGCGGCTACAGGGAGACTGTGCTTCCTTTGTGTTTTGTTTTCGTTTGTTACTAAAAGTGACCTGCAGAAGAAAGAGCTCTGAAGTGACCACGGGGCCATGGTCGTAGGTGGGAACCCAGCCACAGGGAGCAAAGCCAGTCTCTGGCAGATTCTGGCAGATTCTCTGCAGCAGATTCTTCCTTGTTTCAGCAGTGAGACTAAAAGAAGGGAAATGCCTAATTTTAAAAGCCTGTTTCTTCCCTTTGCATTTGCCACTGCAGAAGCAAAATGCCGTGTTCAAAATCCATGGATGCTCCCTGACAGTAGCTGCATTTTTAACTGCAACTGGGCAGACAACCCAGAGGCAGAGCTCATGAGGAGCTTGTGCTTTCACTTCTCCACCCGTTTGGGATGAAGTGCCACATTTCCGGCCCCCATCATGCAAGGCCCAGTCTTGCCCAGGCCACTGGGTTTGCTCTTCCCCCTGAGCATCTCCTCTGCCTGCAGCATCAGGGTTATCTCTGCCACTCTGGGCAGCGTATGGGGATGATGGTTACCAAGAACACTGAGTCAGTATGGCTGGGATGGCAATTAGTATAACCTCTGTTTGTAAACTGACAAATACTAGCAAAAGGTACTTGTGAGAGAGGGATCTGTGACTCACAGGCTGCCAGCTCACTCTAACCAGATACAATTGGCCTCAGCCTTTTCCAGGCTCACCCAGGCACTCCAGGGAATGCAATATTTCAGCCTCAGCACCAGCTGGTTTTATGCCACGTAGACCTGTTCAAACACAGGTTTTAATTGTGTAGCTCACTCAGCTGACCACAGTCTCACACTGCTCTCTGTGGCTCTGACTGCTGTCCTGGTGCAGGACCCCACTTGTCAGACACAACTGCAAGAATGCAGAGAATCCTCTCTGCCCTCTCTTCCCAAGCAGATGCAGCTCTATGAGGGACCCAAAGCTCAAAAGAGACTGAGTGGTTCTTGGCAGTAAGAAGGGGCTATGGGGATTGACTCCAAAGTGGTTGCTGGAGTGCTTTGACTTCCAGCTGCAGTTTTCTGCATAATTCTTTATCATCTAAGCTAACACAAGGTTTTAAGGTGAGGATCTTGATGCCTTGGATTTTAATTTTCATATTTTTCCAATCCTGCAGTGCTTAGTGTGTAACTCTGAAGTGTCTTGTAGCCCATTAGCTGCTATTCTCTCATGTTAAGATAGGCATAACAAAGTCTCTCCAAGTCTGCTCTCCAAGGACACCCAGACTGTCCTAGGCCCAAAATGTGTAAACCAACAACTTGAGAAGGGGAGGTAAGCTGGGGAAATGATGCCATTAGCTAAAGTTTTAATTGGCAAATTTATCCTGATATGCAAATAGACCAAAACCTATAAA
Source organism: Chaetops frenatus (assembly GCA_013400775.1). Lineage (NCBI taxonomy): Eukaryota > Metazoa > Chordata > Aves > Passeriformes > Picathartidae > Chaetops > Chaetops frenatus. Next base: position 287,606 of record VZTR01001750.1, read on the forward strand.
GGTGTGAAGAACTCGTGACTCATCATCCATCTTGGGGGGTCCACCTTGGGGTCCAGTGTATGAAGAGCCTCTGGCTTCCCAGGGTGTGCCTTTGAAGGCCTTCAAATAGATATCCACTTTTATTCCCTTACTCCTGTCTAGTCTCTGTTTCTAGGTAGCCACTTCAGGCATCAATCTCTGAAAGGAGATGGTAAGGGAAGGTACACTCAAAGCTCTCAGAAGGCAGCAAGACTTCTTCATTACCACAGATTCAATGGAGAGGAAAAGCCCTGAAAGCCTTGTACTCTGTTGCAATCTTCACCCAGTTTAGATGATACCTGAAGTTTTTGCAGATCCTTTTTATGGTGGTTTAAACTCACTGCATATGTATTCCTGTAGTAATACAATTTCCTTTCACCAGCAGAGCTCACTTCAGCTGTTGTTGGGTATCACTGCTTCTTTCCTCTTCCACAAGCCCCTCTGTATTGGATATAAATGTCACTTATAGTTCAAGCTATTTTACTACTAGTCTCCCTTACCCCAGAATAGCCCGGGAAGACATGAAAGTTCACAGGGAAAGGGACATCAAGAGGTTCCATTTTCTAGAGCGCAAAAGAATCAGACCTCAAAAATCTGGCTGATAGATGTGAAAGCAGCACAGGACATTTAGGACAGAGTAATTTGGTTATAACTGTGTGGTATGATTGCTTACATTTGGTGCCGTGGGTAGCAAGAAATCATCAAAGTGGGCACAGATACTACTGCAAAATGTCACTGCTGCAGTGAAGTTGGTACCCTTTCTGGAATGAAAGAGGCCAATCCTCACCACAATGGAGACATAAAAGCTAAATCTTTTTGTGAAAATTATATTTTTTAACTAGGCAGAAAAAAAAGAATGACATAAAAAAGTCTTTATCAGTGTTTTTGCAGCATGCAACGTTTTCTGGTAGACTGGTAACTACTTCAGAGAAATCACGAACCAAAATAAAAGTGATTATGAAAATTTTCTTTAAATATGAACTGAAATGATGGCTTCTTTGCTTGTTTCCTTCTTTAGCTTGCTTGTTTGGTTTGTTGTTTTGTTTTTTTTTNTTTTTTTTTTTTTTTTTTTTATGTCACTCTTGCTAATTGTCCTGCAGCCATGGTATGTACCAGATAGCCAAGAAAGCTGACATGGTGAAGTTATATACAGCATCCTTGTGACCTTTTTGCAGTGAAGATACATATCTGTCCAATAAAGCCCAGGCCAAATGACAGTGACAGCTGCCTTGTGGCATTCAGCTTGAATTGAACAGGTTTGCTCACAAGTCAGGAGCAAGTGTTTCATTACAGACTGTGCACCAAGATCAACATAAGCCCCCAAAAGTGAAACTTTCCTTCAGCAGCTATGGAAACTGTTCCGGTGGACTGAGATGCACTTCACAGGCTCCTCCTTGTCTCCTTGCTTTGACTTTCCCACCTCCTGCAGGCTGTCATGCTCCGCTGGCATTTGCATATTGCAAGGGAATAAAACCTCTGTTCTCTCGGGAGTGAACCAGAGTGTTATGGGAACTGAGCACTCGAAGAACGAGGAACGAAGGAGCATGGTTTTCCTAAGGAAAGGCCCAAAGCTGCCTGCATGGGAAGACGCCCTTCTCGCAGGGAGAGAGCCCAAGTCCCTGCTGAAACGGGGATTGCGTTATGTCAGCTTGAGCCTCATCATGAAAGGGATGACCAGCACGCCCGACTTCTTGTGGGGACTGCATGAGGTGCAGAAGCTGAACCTTTCACGCAACCAGCTGGTGGTGATTCCTCCTTCTCTGGGGAAGCTGGACAGGCTGGTAGTGCTGAACTTGGGTGGCAACTGCCTCAAGTGCCTGCCTAAGGAGATCGGGCTGCTGAGGAACCTGAAGGTCTTGTTCGTCAATATGAATTGCCTGAAAGAAGTGCCAGCAGAGCTCAGCTTGTGCAGGAAGCTGGAGGTTCTGAGCCTCTCACACAACTGCATCTCACAACTGCCTTTGAGCTTCACCGACCTGACAAGTTTGAGGAAACTGAACCTCAGTAACAACCGCTTTGTGCAAATTCCCCTCTGCATTTTCGCCCTGAGAAGCTTGGACTTCTTGCACCTAGGGTCCAACAAGCTGGAAAACATCGCAGAGAGTATCCAGTACCTGGTCAATCTGCAAATATTTATCGTGGAAAATAACAACATACGCAGTCTGCCACGGTCTCTGTGCTACATCAGCACACTGGAGCTACTGAACGCTGACTACAACGCCATCCAGACCCTCCCGGATGACCTGTACCTGCTGCACCGGCTGCGCCGCATTGCCTGGAACCCCATGGACAAAGGCCTCCACATCGCCCACAACCCCCTGTCCCGGCCCCTGCCCGAGGTCGTCGAGGGGGGGCTGGATGTCCTCTTCAACTACCTCAGGGACAAAAAGGAGCACAACTGAGCTTCCGCTGAGCTTGGGATTAAGCCTGTCATCAAGACTCAGTCGCATCAGAGAGCTTTCCTGCACAGGCATTTTCACTTCATAATGCTTGGATTTTGAAGGCTGCGGATGGCTTTAGTGACAGTTGGAGGAAAGCAAGTAAAGTATGATGGTCTTGATTAAGTGTGTGAAGAGCAAACTTTCTAAAAATAGCCACCTCTGTAACCTTCACTGTTGTGATACTTGGGATTTTTTTTTTAGAAATATATACAACGACAAACTTGTGATAAAATATTTGCTCTTCATTTGACAGAAACTAATTTAAGCAGACTGTCAGATGTCCATAAATGTGTATTTGACAGCTATTGGGCTGGAGAAATATTAATATAAGCTAGACTTTCTCTCTGTGGTTGCAATTGAATTTCTACATACACAGGTAAACCATGACATAAACAAACACTGCTATCTAAGTGAAACTCAAGGAAAATGTTTGCTTTTGGCAGTGAATATATCTTGAGCTATATTAGTTCACAGACAATATATTACTGGTCAGTTCAATAACACTTGTTGTTTACCCCACAGCTGTGCTCTGGCCTGTATAAATTACAAGTAGATATTAGCAGTGATGAGGCAATTTGCCAGTTCTTTGGAAGCAGATCCCAAACTTCCCCAGAGATCCTACTTCCCATGGTGAGACAAGCAGCCCTTCCCATGGAGCCTTCTAGGATGCTGACAGCAGTGCTTTGCATCAGCTGGGAGCAGCATCTGCACAAAGCAGAAAAGCACTGTGGCTTCTTCCCTCACATAAAGGATGGACTTGCTCATTGCTAGATGTGCAACTGCTCTTCATTCCCTTTCCCGTATCCCTGCAATCTCAGCTATGGAGTAACTTTACTCAGGAGGCAGTACATCTCCTAAAGGTGAACTATTTCTTTCAGGAAAAGCAGCATCAACCCAGTCATCACCTTAAGTAAGAGCTTCAAAAAAAAAAATAAATAGTTATTTCTGGTATTTCCAGTATCAGCCAGTAGCATAAAAGTCAGGCCTTGTGTGGTTTCTCATATTGATCTTCTGTGAATGTCCTTCATCAAAGTTTTATCTGGTAATAAAGAGGCAGTATAAGAGAGCTGTTAGCAATTTATGCAACCTGAATTTTTCTGTTCCCCAACACCAGTATAAAACAGAAGCAGCTCTGTTGAAATCTGTTGAGATAAATGCTTGTAATGGCAATGTAAGAGAGGAATGAGACTGTAATTCTTGAGCTAATTATGAGTATTCAAAGACATTTTCAAAGTGCTTCCTATGTCAAAGCTCAGGAATCAATGGTTACTTTCTAAAACATAATTTGTTCAAAATTCTGAAAGGCTGTGAAAGACTGATCCTGCTTCTAGTGAAGTTAATGGACAATCCCTGTCTGAGGGAGAAGCTCCTCAGAAGAGGTAGGAGCAGCCTGATAACAGCAGACAATTATGTAACTCATAGGTACATGGAAGTAAATCCAGCACCTTTGGCCACACTGACGTTATCGGTGTGGTATTGAACACTAGCAATGAGGAATCAGTGCTCACAGAATATTCCACCCTGGGTCTGCTTGCCCTGATATTTTATTGTGTTGGATTGCTTTGTGTATGATCTGTTATCTTAATTGAGGATTTCAGTTTTAGGCCCAGAAATCAGTCTCCAAGTGGGCAGTCAAGGACAAATCTTATTTCTAGAAAATATGAAACCTTTTTGAAGGGCATATTTGCTCAAGCATTAAGCAAGCAAAACAAGAAAACATATATTTCGTGATTTTTTTTTACATAATATGGGTTTCAAATGCAAAAATATTTTATAAGTAGCTTTACATGTATTTATTTCACACATGCAAAATTCAAAGTTTTTAATTAAAAATGTATCTAATAAATAAATAGGTGATTCCATTAGCGACAAGGAATAAAGCTGCAATTATTTTTTGAAATACCAACAGATAATTCTTGGAGGGGATTAGGGACAGATTATTAACTTTTCTAAATGCCCATTTCATATCCCTAAGTCTGGCATTCATGTAAACACTGCAATATTGCTTTGCAGGAAAATTAGATGCCTATGGCATTAATCACTTGAAAAGATTTTCCACATGTCAGTATCCAGGATTATATGACACCGGATAGCCTCTGATATGATCTAACTAGAAGAGGTATGCATGGTAATTTACATGGAAGATGTGAGGCTGGACTGTGTGTGTTCATTAGGATACCACTATGAGGGTGAGAACAATTCAAGAAAATGATCTCCAGACAGAGGATTAAAAGGCAAATTTGACATAATTAAATGCATCTGCAAAAGCAGTTATAATATGAAGTGCAATACCAATAATTTAAAATTAAATTATTCAATTGAATAATAATGACCTTGTACTCAAGCTAATAAACCTTTGTAAGCATATGAAACACATAAAAATGACTGCCTTTTTAAACAGAATAATAAAATTGATTGAATAAATGGTACTTTAATGTATAATTCAGATTTTACCATTAAGAAAGTAATTTCTTCTGATCTGCTTTAGTCTTTTTTTCATTCCTCAGTCAAGGCCTTTATAGATACCTTTCTCAGAGATACAGAAAATTATCTCTCATGACTGAGGGTAGTGCTCTGAATTCTCCCTGTAAAAAGAAAAGACTGTATACCACTGTTATTGCTTAGAAATATGCATGAGAGGCCAATAATGACATATGTATTTGCATCTGAGAGAGAGCAAGATAGAAGAAGCAAGCAAAGGCACAGGAGGGAGATACAATGCGTCATGTCACGTGCTGGCTCTAGCTTTGAGCAGGGCATTAGAAAAGAATTGGTGGATCTCTGTGTTGTCATCTGTGTCATGGTTTGAAAAAAAAAACAAAACAACTTTTTTTCCTTCCTGGAAAGATTTGTTTTTCCACTTCCGCCAGGGCAGTTTCTAGCAGAGGTGAGGAGCCCACGGACTGGCTAATTTTAAGATGGGTACTTCATGTAGTCACTTGAACATTGAAAGCGTCTTTGCGAAACTTACATTTTTAAGAGTGGGATGTTAGAACATCTCTTTGACTCCCATTGGCAGG
>VZTR01001753.1:20835-44319 GCA_013400775.1 Chaetops frenatus
ACAGCATGGTGTGTCATGGGATTCTCAGTCCAGCAGAGACTCAAGTTCCACTGGGGAAGAGTTGGAAATAAAAATAACTAACTGCAGTTTCCAGTATAGGCCCAGGGGAATCAACAGCAGGAACTGTGGAGCTACTTGGTTACTGGGACCTCTGCCTTATGCCACACTACAGCAATGACTCAGTCAAAAGCAGCTGCTATTTTTGATCGAAAATATATGGTTTCATTTACTTTTCTTGACAGGAAATTTACCCAAAGCCTCATTTTCCCACAGAAAATGTTAATGTCTTTAGGGTTCCTTTCATTTGTTTGTTTGGGGAAAAAAAATTTCTTTTTGTAGGGAAAAAAATTGACAAATTACTTTTGATTATCAAACTTTCCTGCTCCTCTCAGGAGCCTAGGCTGCATATCAGGCAATTCTGTCTAAACCTCACTACACACTTGTTCTGGCTCCTAAGCCTAGGTGGCTTTGGTTATGCTGGCTCCTCAAGTTCATTAAATTATGTCCTTTCCAGTGTGTGAGGTTACTTTTAATTAGAAACATAAATCTTTACATTCTGAGATTTCTTATTTAGCTTCAACAACTATCTTTCAATCATCTTTGCATAAAATTACACTTCAGTGAGCCTAAAGGGGAGACAAAAAAGAATACAGACAATAACCATGCTTTGCACAATTGGCAAATGGTTCTGGGCTGATAGAGCGGACAACAGAGATACCCCTTTTCCCTTGAGCTCACCTCAATGCTGTCTAATTGGCTGTGACCTCAGGATCCACTGAGCTTCTCCTATTAGATGTAACAGATAATGTGGTCTGAACAGGGAGTCTAAGGTCCCTAGAATTATTTTCTTCATATCTTTCAATTCAGCAGAGCATCAGGCAAGGAAATATACCACTCAATAATCAGATATGTTCCTCACAAAACACAGGGCACTGAAGAGCACATATAACCACAGTTTATACTGCCAGATTCTTATTGTCACCAAATCTTAGGTAACATTGTCAAATAACTTAAGTACTTCACAATCTGTTGATAGATGTTGAAAAAACCTACAGTTAGAATAATTTTTATTTGGCTAAAAACAGTGATTAAAGAACACAACAACATAGGATGAAAAGTTTCCCTGCTCTAAATGGCTACCCTCAGAAATGATTTTCAGTAGAACAACTGCAGAGAGGAAGTAGCATCATGAAGAAGAAGTGGGACTCGTATCTTCCACAGGGATCATGGAATCCTTCTGGTAATAGCTCTTGTTAGAACTATTTTTAGAACTACTATAGTAGGTGTGTTAGAAATATTAGTTGTTCTTGAAGGAAATGAAACTGCAGCAGAACAAAATTAATGGAATCAAACAGAGCCAAGTCATTCTTCTATATTCTTTACTGCAATCTTTCTATACAATCTTACTCTCTAAACAGGTGTTTCACATCATCAGAGGAAAGATGCTGTAAAAATGAAAGTATTTCCATTGTTTTAAGGTCATTGTCATTGGAATTTCTAAAGCATCATAAGCCTGAAGTACTAATCTGCAAAACAGCTCTGTGTACCAGAACAATTCCTGTTTTGCTGAAATAAAAGTTAAACCATTTGAGCACATAGACACAGCTGGTGACCCTTCAAAATAAGGAACAGTTGCTTCTGTCTGTTATGTGCACATCTGAAGCATGCACATAACAAAATGACTTCGTTGATAAATGATTCACCTTGAAAGACATCTTTTCTCCAGATGAATTAATATTATTTTAATCATGATATTTTCCAACTCATTTATGCAAAATATTTTTGGTCTGCCAACTTTTAAGAAGTTCTTTGAACATTAAATTGTCTTGATAAAATATTAGGATTTGAAATTAAATCATTGCACTGCTGACAGCAGACTTGTAAATAGAAATGGAGTGTTTGTTTCCAAGAAGGGCTAGACCAACTTCATAAGCTCTGGCCAGGACTTGGGAGATTGGCTTTCACAAAAGTTCTGAAGGTGTCATTTAAAGAATCACAATTCTCAGCTGTAAAACAGAGCTAATAGAACTTCCCTGTCCACAGGAGCCCATATGTGGGCAAGTAAATATATTTCATATATTTAGAAAGATTAGGAGATATCAAGATATACAGTAGGAAAGTTTTTCCTGTGAAATCCAAAACCTATAAAAAGATTGTGTTAAATTCAGTAGGCAGATTTTGTTCAAACAGTTGGTACTCAAAGAGTTACATTTGAACAAAAGCATATGATAGGCTCCTATTCAGTTTTCTCTCCCAAGAGATCTCAGCCATTGCCTCACCAGCTTTTAGAAAGTGCCCCAACTACTGAGACATTCTTCAATTCCACTTTGATGTTACCCCATATTTTACAAACTATTTAAATACTCAGTGACCTCATCTTTCTGCTCCAAATCAAAGTGAAAATTTCATCTATATAGAGTGCTTTGCAACATTTGGAGAACTGATCAATGATATGTTCAAGTTCATATAAGTCCCAAATATATGCAGAAATTTTTAAGATAGAAAAGAATGAGAATTATTACCTTCTACACTTATTTCTTCCAAGTTAGCAGTTCCTTCACCTTCTGGTCATTCATATCCCCAAAAAATTGGGGGTTTATTTCATAATTCAGTTTTTAAAGTAGGGTATGAACAGAGAGACATCTAACAGATTCTGGATTATTATGTGTCCTGATGATATTTAGTTCCTATAAGCCACCCCTAGGATGATAGTTTACATTCACCCTTGTGTGCATCTCTTTCTACTGCCATTTCTCCTACTGCTTTAGCTACACATATCTGTTTATCTCACAGCTCCTCTATGCAGCTGAAATGAAAAGTACTGCACGTGTTATTCACCTGACAAACTTTGCCTTAGAAATAAGACACAAATATTTCAGAAATAAAGTTATCCAAAATTCTGCAAATCCAGAACACAAAGAATATTGTGCCCATGATTTCTGGGTTCTGAATTACAAGAAGTTTTAACTTCTTATACATCAGCTCTTTTCAGATGCTTAATCCTTGAAGCACATATTCCACGTCCTAGTGCTTTGACAGTTCTTCATTCCTTACACAGCAGACCATTGTGAGCAAAAAGACAGAAGCAGTAAAGAAGCAAGCAGGGATTGCTTCTTGGAATCTTATGTGAATCTTATTACTTCTGAATCTTACATGAAAACCAGCTGGGTAATTTGCTGGTTACGGAAGAAAAAATAAACTCAGAAGGATATTTTCAGAAGTACTTTGAGATTTGGGAGTTCAATCCTGTAATACTTGTTTCCCCAATTTTTTTTAATCCTCTGAGTTCAAAAACCCTCTAATGAAGGGAATTTAGCTACAGGCTCCTACATAATGCAGAGTACTCAGAACATGAGAGATTATTTCAAGTAGCGAAACACTGTTCATTAGGGAAATGATCACATTTGCAAATCTTCTGAGCTCCATCTCCATGTGCTCATCATTTATTTGTTTCCATGGAGTTTTCATCCAATCTTTAATACTTGTCTATAAAATTTAAAAAATAAACAAACAGCTCCTACTACATTCTAAGCCATGCCCATGGTTTCTAACTCATCAGCAGGTGAATATTTATGAATATGCATCACATACAAATATAACAATATAAGTTTCAACATTTACAACCTACTGATGCTGAAAAGTAATTTAAGAGGATTTTTATCCTTTGTGCTAGAATTCTGTTTGTTATAGGGAAGGAATCCTTAACTTCATGGTTTGATTTTTTTCTTGTTTTCAAAGTTAAAGCACGTTTCTAAAGTATTAAAATACCACAACTAGGAGCCAGTTCACTTCTTATTCAATGTCTTTTCAGTAGCATTAATTGATGACAGGTCTGCAAATAAAAAAAAATTAAAAATTTTGAACTTGAGATAAGCAGGTATACCTCTCCTACAGTCATAAAATGCATTGGCTGAATTTGTTTCAAGATTCTCAGAGAAAATTCAATTAAGGTAAAGGTTTGGTACTCAGGGAAACCAAAAGCAAAAGTATACATTATTTACCTGCTCTAGTATAAGCAAGGACTCCAAATAAAACTGGACCTTCTAAGGGAATTAATACTAATGGAAAAAGAAATCCCTAAAGCTCTCTCTTGAACTTCTCCAGAAAAAAAGTCACCGGGAATATGTATTCAGTAAACAATATTGCATTACAGCTACTCTAAGTAACTCACTGTCTGGGTGCTCTACACCCAGTAGAAGTATGAAGTGACATTATTCTTGAGAAATTACTCCACTACGCAAACAGCTCTTGGAGACACTTGAAGATGTTGTATAACCACAATTATAAGTATTTCCCATATGTAAATCAGTGGACTAGAAGGTAAAAAAAGTCCACCTAACGTGCAGAAACATACGATTTTGCTTTGGGACTAATAATACAGAGAATTCTAAACTTCAAGTAAATCATGAGTATCAAAAATTCTCATTAACAAAAACCAGTTAACTAACTGTAACACTCCCATATACAGTGACTGCAATTCCATTGCAGTGGCAAAATCATTATGGTACAACACACTAAAACCAATAGAATGTATTTAGAAATAAGCTTTACAAAAGATTTGACTTCTGTAAAAAGAGTTCAAGCTTAAATCAACTTATATTTACAAAACTGAACAACATTTTGCTCGTGTACAAACAAATAAATAAATAAAAACCAGGAAGATCTTTTGCTTCCTAATCTTGTCAGGCACTCTGTTTCATCAGAGCAAAAGGAGCTTTTCCTATTCTTCCACAACAATAACTTCATCTCTGAGGTAACTGCGCACTCATGGACATTAAAATAAATTTTGTCCTCTTTTGGAGACTGAATGGCTTGTGTACAGCTGCAATTACCTCTGAGGAAAAGCTGATGAAAAGAGAAATCTGTGATGACCACTGAAAGGGACTCCTGTCATTCTGAACAAATGCAAGTAAAGCTGGATGCCAGATTAGTGACTTAATCATGAAATATATGTCAATAGACAGGATTCTGTTATAATCCATCCAAGGCTAGGTTTTCATAGTTCTTATGTTATAAAATAGGACTGCTGCAAAGGTTATTCTTCTAGGGGATTATTAAATGGCCATTTTGAAACCTCCTTTCTTTAGGCTAAAGAAATATAGAAGAAAATGAAAGACAGTTGTATAATTTCCTGAAAGACACTATAACAAACTTATCCCCACCAGGAACCATCTTATCCATCTGAATCCATAATAACGTACATTTAGGTTTGGAACTCCTCCAACTTCAAATTGATTTGCCAAATTTCATAAGAAGTAGGGAATAAACCACTTTGTTTCCTCCTTGACGACCTCTGAAACATATTTCAGCCTCGGGCACTTTTTAAAGCCATGCACAATTCAGAATAGAAAAAAAATGACAGACCCCATACTCCAGCAGTGCCTGTAAATACCATTGCAATAATGTTATCATTCACTGTCAGACGCTGAAAAGGTACAAATTTAGGCAGACACTGTGGGTTCACATGGTACTGCATGAGGCTTTTTCTTCTCACCACTCTTCCTTGCTTATTTGTGCAGACACCACTAATGCATTTCTATCTAAAGGAGGGTTATGATAATGAACTACTAATGTTTTTTTATGCAAGGTGAGTTAAACTAAGTCTGAAGTCTAAGTTTGTAATATTGTACAGGTCACAGACAGAATAATTTCAGCTTGTTTTTCAGACCACTTGAGGAGAGTTTATAGGTTCAGAAAACCTGAGCAAAAACCCAAACAGCATTATTTCAAAGTTCCTTTCTCAAATATTCATTCTGCATATGTGCTAAGCATAAGGCATATCCAGAGCCTCTTTTGTTAATGATATATCCCTATAACTCTGTGGTGTTTCCTGATCTTGACTATTCAAGAACTGAGCCACAGGCCTGGGAATTGAGCCAAACACTTGCAGCACCACATGACAGTAGCATGTTCCTGGAAAACTGAATACTCTGCAGCCACTTAGAGCCTTCCACACAATACTCCACCTACACTTTTTTCTTTTTTTTAAATCACAGCTTATGTCCGTATTATTTTGTTGCTGATAAGTCATGTTTCTGCATCTTTAGTGCCATAAACAACTAAGACCTCATCTAAAGCTCACTTAACTAGGTTCACAAAATCATACAGGCATGGACTGTATTTATTTCTTTGAAATACAAGATGAAGAACATGGAGTCAGACCATTAACTTAATTTCCTCATTCTATCCAATAAAAAATGGCAATTCTGTCCTGAAAATTTAATTTTAAAAATTTGTCTGTGTTCCCCCACCAAGATTTTTATGCTCTTATCAGTATTAGTGTAAATGCGCTACAGTCTCAATAATACATTTACAAACTCATAGATCCTCCAACAGTCAGGCCATGTCTCCAGGGTTCCACTGCACAAAAAGATGCCTCTGGCCAATATCACTGCCTGCAACCCAACAGAATTGCTGCCCAGTGCCCATCGTCATGGTAAGCTGGATTCTACACCTGGTGGCCCTCAGTCACCATGAAATCACCCTTAACATATGAAAAATATTAAAATTTAGAAACCAGTGTATTTGCTGTTAGAGAAGTATGAGGAAATCATAAACATTGTAGACCAGTTCTATTTTTTCAATGACCTAGCCAATAGATTTACATTTTCAGATAATCAAAGAGTTCTACACATTAAAACATTTGCTGGATGTCTATTCAAACTCAAACATTCCCCCCTGCTTCAAGGATTTCCTGCAACTCCTGTAGCCTAAAACTGGATGCTAAGGAAATATTGACTCTCTTCACTTTACTTTTAGAAGTGTTAATAGATAAGGAAGAGCCTTTTTGTATTCAAAACATAAACACACACGTGTTGATGAGTGTCACATGACTTTGCTTAATTATTAATAAATTCCATGCGAACAAGAAATGAACATATTAAATCCAGCTGTTGAAATGGGACAGGAAGGGTTCTACTCACATTTCATCACATCTTCAAATCTGGGTTTCGTACACACAGACAAACTTGGCATGAACCAATGAGGAAGAATAATGCTCACAATTGTGTCTTGATCTGGATACAGTGGCACCCAGAGAACTTTGACATGATCACAGCTTCACTTGGGTTTTGAAGTATAGTGTGACATGGACCCAGTGGAACTTGACAGTGCTCTTTATCACTGATTCCTAGACTGAAATATGAAAAAGAATTCTTACAGACCAATAATTTCACCAGAAAGCACCACCAAGCCTTATATGCAAAAATGGTGTAAGACAATGATTAAATACACAATACCTGCCAGCAAAAGCAGTAGCACTTTCTGTACTGACCTTCATCTCTTCCTGCTGTGTCTTCCCCTAAAATGCCTGTGGAGGTCAGTAATGCATAAAGCTAATAGGGGACTGTGAGTGCCAGGCCTCTGCTACATACTGATGATGGGATTCTTTTTCTCTGCAAACAAAGGTCTGCTCACTGTCAACACTTCACTGAAAATTTCTGGACTGGTCAATTATGCCACTATAAACAAATGTATAAACATATATGTATTTATACCTATACCTGTACTCCCACACACACAGTTTCTAAAATCACAAAGCCTGCAAATTAATATAAAAGCAAGGCAAAGCAGATAATCTCACACCTGGACAGCTTGCTCTCCAGTATTACAACAGAAGTGGCAGACAAGTGAAAATATTTCAAATACAGTAAGGGATAAGAGGAAGACATGTTTACAGAATTATAAACAATAAGTAACTTGTTTGAAACAATTCTGCATTTGGGGGGCCTAAGTGAGCTTTTCACTTGTTCATTTGTTTAATTAGAGGTCAATAGCTGCATTTAGCCCTGTGGAAATGAACTTCTAGGAGCTACTTGAATTACATAAGATATTAGGGCAAAACTTGAGAAAGTTATTCCTCTTCTGAATATTTTTTTTCATTCCTATTCACATAGTTAATTGCTATGCTCATTATGTCACACACTTAGGTATCCACTTTGCTGCTCAACAGTGAGCAACAATGAAACCATTGCTGAGCAAACCAGTCAAACGAGCTTTTCCCAGGTAAATAATAGAGCAAAACAATTAGTACTGGAGGACAGATGTAAGGCAGCAACACAAAAAGAGAACTATAGCCATAATACAAATTACTATAATTTTATGTGGTTTTATTATAAATAAAATGCTGAACACCACCTTTGTCCTCACGGTGTACATATATAATTTTATGTCCTGAGTTTGTCATTAAAAAGCACCCAGATTAGGCAAAGTTATCTGTGCACAAATTTTGTTCTCATGATTTTTTCATGATTGGATCCTCATTAGGCACACAAATGCACGAATTTTTTGCATGAGCAAAGGGAAAAAATTAAGTTTACAGCAGATAGACTCAATTATATGAATGTTAAAAAATATAGTCAAAATCTGTACATGAATGTTTAAGCTAATATGCAGCAGAATATTTCTAGCTAAACTTTGTGAAATCTAGGGACTCAATCTGAGAAAAAAAGTTGCAGCAGCATAGCCACATAGCCTTGACATACCCCAGCTCTTGGGAACTCTGGACCCAATCCAAGCTATTACAGTTCTTTTCTATCTAGACATATTACAATATAACATGGTGACCTGGGTTTGTTCTGCAGTGACAGACCATGACCAATTTCGTCTGAATTCAGAGGAAACATCTGACAGCTGAGGAGTCAGGCTCCTGGACTACCAGCTATTGGTATCCTAATGGCATTTATTTTTCTTGTTCAGCATTGCTGTTTTCCACATCAAAGCGTAAAGACATTCAGAATTATTTGACAATTTCTCTTAGCATTGCTTTTCAAGGCCAAGTGGTAGCAAAGTCTTCCTCCAGCAGGACTTAGGACTATTTTTTAGAAATCACAAGAACGATGCTGCAAATTGAGATTCTTTTTATAAAGAGTTTCCTTCTGTATATGTTCCCATTACAGCTCTTGAAAGCCTAAGCAAGGTAAAAATTACAATAAAACAATAAGCAAGACAAGTGGATGATCTGAGACAGCCAGTAAGGCTACACTAGTCACAGACTGTGCCTGACCTGTATGGTGGCCTTCTATGAGGGAAGACAAAATGATGTTCTCTACCCAACCTTCTGTGAAGCCCACAACACAGTCTCACAGTACATCCTTATCTCCAAATTGGAAATGGACATGGAAGTGAAGAGTGGGCTATTCAGTTAATAAGGAATAGGCTGGATGGGCACAGACAGAGGGTTATGGTCAATGGCTCTACATTCAGGTGGAGGCTGATGAGGAGTGGTGTCCCTCAGGGCTCTGTCTTGGGACAGGTGGTTTTTAATAACTTCCTCAGTGGTACAGACAGTGAGATTGATTGCATCCTCAGCAAGTCAGCAGGCTACACAAAAAATGAATTACTGGTCTGTACGAACCCCAACCCTCCTAAAAACCCAGAATAAGTAAACAAAAAAGGGGACCACACCACACGCATCACCATCTCTCCCCTTATCTTTATCAATTCAGCAGTCATTGAGCCCCACATGCCCAAACAATACTCAATTGAAAAATCAAAGGATGAGGAGAAATCACAAATAAAAAAAAAAAAAACTTCTAATTTGAGACCAAAGCTCATAATCAGCCTGCAATCAGAATATATTTTAGAATCATGTCAACGTTTCATCAACGGAATTTTCAAATAATACAGGTAGATTCTTCATTTAGTTCTTGATCACAGAAGGGAAACAAATTGTCTCTTAAATAACTTATCAGCTGCTTTTATTTGAGACTTGTGAATATTCCTCAATGCAGAGATCATGAGAATGGACATTCAAAATGTAATGTTCTCAGATTAACTACACTTCCTCCAAAATGCATATCTAGTTGGGAAAGCTTTTTCGTTGTCACAATGTGGAATACTTGAGAATACCTTGATAAATAATGTTGATGCGGTTTTTATTTTGACTGTAAACTCTGATTAGTACTCCAAGCTATTGACAGCAACAGATACATCATAACAGTTCGTAAAATCATGGTTATTCTTAACTTACCCATATTCTGGAAAATACTTGAGTAACAAGCCTAAAGGGCATTTTTGTTTTACAAATACCTGTTTCTAAACCCATGCCGTTTCACCTGAAAGATACAACTAACTTACTGTATTAAGGTTTCTTAGAGGTTAAGCAGGTAATCAACGGAGACTGTTCCCTAACTTTTGCTTATCTGCCATTTATTAAATATATTCCATCTCATGAGCTATGAGCCTTTTCACTTTTAAGCAGTCTTATTTTCTTTCAATTTACCTAAAACTTTATTAGACTCGGTCAGTACTGCCCATATACACTTAAAACATTCCCAGTGGAGAAGAATAAAACATTCAAAATCTATATTTGATCTGACAACAGCATTATCATGTTTAAATTAGAAACAGATTAGATATAATTGAAGATAAAGAGGACACAAGCATCACTCCCATTTTGGTGGAGTGGGCTTTAAATTATCAGATTCATTCAGAATACATTACACAGAAACATAGAATCGTTATCTTTAGACAGCCTTTTCTAAGAGTTTACAATTTCTCAGTTCAGTGAAGCTTGCCACCAGCTTGTTATCAGAACAAAAAATGAAAAATCATTTGGTTCAGGGCACAGAACTGATCTCACGTCCAGAAGTACATATTTTCTTCTGATAACCAACACTTCTTTGGACTGTAGAGGTACCGCTTCATGCTTTGCAGTGAAGTCAATCTTTTTAAGATTCTTCCACGTTTCAGGTAATTCCTAACCACATTACAAGTAGATATTGTTTGTCAGTTTGCAGAGCCAACAACCCCCACACAAAAACACTCATACTTTCATTCTCCCCAACTCTCCTTGCTTTTTCCCTTTCTTTAAAAAAGAAACACCAACTATCAGTTGAGTTTGTGTAATTCCTTATGCAGTGACAAAGACAGACTCTTTACTCAGAGTAATATGCTAAATGCTGTTTATGGGAAACATTAAAGTTTCTTTACAATATCCTGCATTTTCTAGTTAGAACATGTTTATGTATATCAAATTTTGAAATAATCCTCAGCAATACAAAAAAAATCTAGTGATGCAACTCCCGATAAAATTGTTTGATAAATACATTATTTTGACCCATCCATAAGAAAGGCACAAAAATGCACATAGTGACAATGGAATGTATTAGTAAACCCCAAACATGTAAGGCTGTTTTGCTTAACCTGCTTAGCTCTTAACAAGGGCGTGCTTGAACCCAGTCTGGTCCAAAAAAATAAAGCCATATTCCTTACGTTCCTGTTAGACATTCCAAAGGCTCATCTGCTTCACAAGCTATACCTGTTGCTGACAAAAAGCTCATCCACAAGCCTATTTGAATATGGACATGGACTTGCTCACAACAGTATAATTAGATACAGTAATTTAAAGGCAAAGATACACATAGATAAATGTTTATTCTTTATTGTTGTTTTGAAAAAGTTACTTTTTGCAAACATCTGTGTTTACTCTGAATCTCATTCAACTTAATTCCACAATCCTGTGATACAGCTGAACCTCATTACCTCCTTGCAAGTTATATTGCTCAGAAAGGTTTCCTATCACTATTCGAAGAAAGTGGCTAAAAGTTTAAGAAACACTAGCAATCCTCTGACAATGTGTAAATAAGAACACAATGAAATACCTGTCCATAAATTGCACTTTAAAATGGATATTTCCATGCAGGTGAAGTTTATTTTTCGGCTGCATTAAGAGGCATAACAGATTAGAAATTAATAGTGAAAAAATTATGGGGAAAGATTCCTTATTTTCCTATGCAGTGTGAGTCTTTACATTTCCTGCAAATGATGGTAGGGAGAAAAATAACTACAGAAACACATTTAGTCACTTGGAAAAATCAGGTTGATAGCAAAGCTCTGATTCATAAAAAAACCAGTGTTTTATACGCTGAAAAAACCCAACATTATAATAGTGCTATTTTTATTGCTTCAATTTTTGGTCTGCCAACACTTCTGTAATAAAAGTTACATTAAAGAGCATGGCTCAAATTTTCAAGAGGATTACCTTCAATTTGCGTGTACCATATCAGCACCTCTGTGTGCAAACAGGCACATACTCACCAGGAGCAGAAAATTACCCCAGCAAGCACTCTCTCCAACCAAGGGGCCAGTCCCAGAGAGCCTTAAGCAAGGCAGCAGTGCCAGGTGTTTGTAACTGGCTGCCCAATAGCCCCAGACACAGTCAGCAGTGAAACAGGTCCTGGGTTCCACCAGCAAGTACAGCCAGGAGTGACAAGAGAGACAGAGATAAGGGCAAGCAAGAGCATAGAACCACTGGGCTCTGCCCAGGGGAGCACACCTGGAGCACAGGTGCAGAGCCAGGTCCAAGCACCCCCAGGGCACAGGGCTGAGGGGAGGCTGCAAGACAGGAGCACCCTGTACCTCAGGGAAAGTGGGGCCACAGGGCTGAGCTTCTGTGAAGCCCACCGGGTGTGGGCAGGAGCTGGACGGGGCCTTTATTAGTGCACTCAGGACACTGATAATTTGCACACCTGCAAAGTGATTAAGCTGCTAATTACCTGACCCACCTGCACAAAAGAAGGGATGCCCTTATCCTTAGAGGTTAACATTACTCTGTAGATTTTTACTGTAAAGGGATTTAATCTGCCTCAGGTTATGCACAGAAAAACTTTTTAATTTTGGGTGAATTGAGACATTTTCAGTATTTGTTTGCCAAATCAAAATCATATGCTACCAGTGAGTTTCTTAGTTCAGATCATCTGGAAAAATAATTTTCATTTAACCATGTTCATGTTTCAAAAATTATTTCTGTCCCTGCAGGGCAGTAGACAGAACCAACTTTTCAATAGGTTTTTTATAAAACTTGTATGTATCAAAATGCAGCAGTGGATTTCCCCATGTTTCATGCATTCATCTGAAATGCGAGACAGCACCAAGACCAGGGTTCTGCTGTAAATCAGATTGTGGATTAAGTCCACTATATCTCACATGCTGAATCCCCCTGACCAAGAATCTTTAGCTATTTGAGCCATGTGATCCCTCTGTATCCATCAGCTCTGTTCTGAGGCCCAAGGGTGGGAGAGGAACAAATGTTACATTTTTGACTGCATTTCAGTATTAACTGGAATGCAAGAACAAACTTAAAAATAAAAGTAAAAACTTTTAGGTGGGCCTTCTAGGGCATATTTGTGCAATATGGAAATCCTATTCTGTGAAAGGCAGACCACATAAACTAATGGTCCTTTCTGGCCTTGAAATCTATTTTCCATTAATAAAGGAGATCCATAGTTAAAACCTGACATCAAAAATGCCTTTAGCACATGATTGTTTAGGTGAAAACACTGCCTTCCATCGACAAATGAGTTTTTCTTCTAAACAATTTAATTGATTCCTAGGAGGACAATGTTAGTACAACATTGATAAACACTTCTTATTAAGTCTCTTGAATGAAACTTGAGAACACTAAGAAAAATGTACAATGTTTTTATTTTTCACACAATTAAGTCAATAGAATGTTTTCCTTTGAATTGGGAACAGACAGCAAACATCATTATATTTGAAAAAATATATTCAGTAAAAGTGTCCAAGGTAAAGGACTCTAAAAAAAACACCCCAAATCAAATGCATTTAGGCTTATTTTTATACTTACTCTTATATAAATATGTAACAAAGTTTTAGATCTGTTATGTTAAATCCTTACCTCTAGTTTTCCATGGGATCCTCACCTCCAGTTCTCGCAGCTGCTATCCACAAGTTCAAAATGTTCAAAAAACAAGTAGACATGGCATTTCACCATTAGGTTTAATGGGCATGGTGGTATTGGGTCGAGGTTGGACTTACCTTGGAGAACTTTTCCAACCTTTATGATTTTATGGATGTCTCATTATTTTGCCCAGAGCTGTGTACTCTGCTTTTCACATTTTCTTGTTTGGCCTGTCTCTGGTTTCATGAGTGAGCCTCTCCATTCAGCAACCCATAATGTAAGAAAATGTTGAGGTAATGAGCACAGAATACCTGAAAAATTTGAGCAAACCAAACACAGAAAAATATTAATGAACAAGTAAATTCAATCAAATAGTGTGTCTTGAAATATTAGCCTCTTTGGGATAAACCATTGGTAGGGGTGAGTCAGCTGGGAAAACAGCTACATTCAAAGGCCTAGAAGAAAGGTCAATTGTGACACTTTAAAAAAAAAAAAAAAGAAAAAAAAAGGAAAAGAAGCAAAAGTAAGAATAACTGGAAAGGGCCTTTTCCAAAGTATTTGACAATCTGTTTACAGATGATGCAGTATCATAGCTGTTTTTGATTAGTTCCCCCCATAACATCACAGAAATTGCCATTGACATTAAGTCCAAAGAAGGTTTAAAAGTTATTTCGCTACTCTTAAGAAAATGCTGCACTTCAGCTAAAGGAGTGGATTTAAATGTTGCCTCAGTGTTTTCATTCAGATACTGAAGAAAACACTTGATAGCTTTGAACAGCCCATTTATAATCATGTGTTCTATGTATTCAGTGTAGAGTTTCCATTAATCAGAAAGAGGATCTGTCTGAAGCAAATACTGATTGTCCTGGAAAGAGTAATTTAGAGAATCAGTAACATGGGTTCAGAATTGCTCTTCCCAGTGTGTATTTCTTATTCCAGCTAACTGAGTCCAGGAATAAAGAAACTCTCACTTTGATGAAGAAAAGCATTCCCACTATTTACAACATAATTACTTTATAATCGTAACTTTTACAAGTACATCTGGAACTAGTTACAGAAAACTATTTCCCTTTGGAGTTAGATTTGCATCAGCAAGTGCAAATGTTTGAAAACAGTTCTAGCTTTTACTTAGTCCTGGCTTTCCTAAAAGGATTTACACATATTTAGTGACAATAGCTACTTCCAGAACAGAATGTTTACTGGATCTACTACTATGTAGACTATCTGGCTAACCTTTTCCACTGTTTCTTGAATTGTACTTCATAGGGTTTTTTTTTTCATCAATGGATAGAATAAAGGATTTTGGCCATTTTTTTTCTTGACAAAAAAAGTGTTTGACTCTATACAACATCCAGTTTCACATTATGTTTGAATATTCTGATTCTCTCATTCACATTCTGAGCAAGTTTTCCATGCCTGTTCATTATGGTCACAAAGATCTGCATTCTGCCAAGTCAGAGGTAGACATCAGTTGTTTGTAAAAACTCTCTAAATCATGTATTCTACTTGGCTTTGCAGCACGGTCTTCCTCAGCCTCTGTCACAGAGTCCAATTACAGTCAAATTTCCAGTATAAGAAGAGTAAGAAAAACTTCTATTCTTTCTAAGGTTATCAGAAATATCTTTAAACAGATTCCTTCCTTCTTTGTTCAGTCTGTTCTGTACCAAACCTGAATTTATCTGTTATGCTGCAATAAACCTTTAATCTTGTCACTTAGGAAGAAAGACTGACAATGAAATGTGCTCAATCTTTTAGTTTAAAACACCTAATGCCAGGTTCTCAGTGAATTCAACCTTCTTATTATGATATATCAGCTGAGTCTGCACCCTATTTATATATTAGTAGACAACCTGGCTTTTAATGTAAACAAAAAGTGCCAGGATAGCCTATAAGACTGAATATTTCTCATTCTCCCCAAGATGGATGACTGGACAAAACCAGGACAAGTTTCTCTTACTACAGCTCCTCTTTTGTCCTCCTGTCATAGCTTCTGTGTGAAATACTTAGATTTTACTTCACTGACAATGCAGCCAAACTGGTAGAAATCTGAATGTGGACGTTACCCTGTTTCGACACTGGATGATATCGGCTGTTTGTGTTATATAACAATCTGTTTTGACCCTAGGAAAGTCTATTTTATTGGCTGCCCATTTGCAAACTGGAACCATTTTAACTAAAATCGATCCAACATGGCAACTTGGATTAAAAAGGTTCAAGCTAACTTCTACAGAGAAACCAAATATGTATCTGCCTGGTACATGAGATGTCATTTCCATCAGCAGAAGTCCCATTAGATAATTTTTTTCTTTGTTTCTACAAGGGAAATTCGCACTACTCACCCCAGTTATGACAGTAGTTTTGTAAAAATACTCCGATAATTGGATTTGAATAATATATTTTAATATATTTGAAAAAACTCTTTTTATTGTCCCCCACAGTTCTGACCAGCTTCAATTCCAATTGAGTCTTGACCACACAAATTTTGAGCAATACTTACAGATGACTGATGTGCTGAAAATACTTTCCATGCCTGAGAAGCCTCTTGTAAGTCATGACCATTTTAAACTGCTTGCAGTCACTGGTGTATTTTCATAAGATTATTAACTTAACTTAACTTAAACAAACAAAATTACTTATGGTAAGAGATTTCTGTTTTATGATCATATAAACCGCACATAAAATGCCAAATCCACTCTCAGTGACTAAAGAAGTAGCAGCTTCAGATCCAAAATCTCTGTCTCTGGGCAAAAACCCAAGGCCTTCCTGGGACAAGTTACACTGGGTGACAGAGGAGTTTCAGGTGCTCCACAGAGATGCTTTTGTTCCCACCTTTGTGAAACAGTCTAGGAAGAAGGAGGCTTATGCTGGTTGTTGGCAAGTTTAGTTACTGTTTAGGAATCCCAGTGGCTTTTCTGACAGCACAGGGGGTTCCTTTGGCAAAACTTCAGCAATAAATATGGATGACACTAAAACAATGGGCTATAAACATAAATGAAGACACTGTTGCACTGTCATGAGGTTCCCAAAGAGAAGAGATTTATCAGACCTCAGTGTGGTTTGTCACTATGCAGATCTGGACACTTATTTTAAGAGCATTGTGAAATCTAATTTCTGCTGCAGCCGCCAAGATAGCCAATTGCTCTTTCTTTATGTTTTTCCTAGGGAGAACAAATTTCTTCAAACTTTTTGAAGAAATTTTCCTCCTCCTCCACATGAACCCTGCAGAAATTAGAGAAATCAGGAGGAAAAAAATTCAGTGAGGAGTATACTTACAAGTATGATTCAATGCTCATTGAACAGATTATAAAAATCAAAAAACATCCTATGAGAACTTTATGAGCACATTTCCATATTTTTCACACACATCAAAGTATACCTTTAATTGCTTATATAAAGATGTGCAGATCTGAGCTTTTAGAGACAGGAAATAGAATCAAAATGTCACGGGCCACGTCAGCTTTCTTGTATATCTGTGCAATCTCTGCTGTAATTATTTTCTATTGGGATTCTAAAGAACTGGATAAAGCCTGTCAACTTTTTGTCTAAAGTTTAAGTGTTTTGCTTTCACTGAATTTCATCAGAAGGTAATTTGGTTGTGAAGGGAAAAAAAAAAAAGAATTCTAAGCATCTGCATGTTCATTTTAAAGTGGAAGTTTAATATAATTTGAATTTCAATGAAATAAGATGAGAAAGTGTTCAGATTTGAAGTATTTTTAAATTTCTCATGAACATTTCAGAGTCTCCAGAACTTGTGTTTTGGTTCACAAGAGCATCTGCTTTTTAAAAATCTCCCAGTTTCCTGCTACTATTACTGCACTGTCAAGTTCCTTTTTATAGTATCTCCTTTCTAAAATCCTAATTCAGGGAGAAGTGATCTTCCATACTCCTGAGTGTCTCACTTCCACACAAGTGATATATATCATTACAGACTTGATCAGTAAAGAGAGAACTTAAAAATTTCCACGACCTACATTTTGGCTGGAAGCATTGGCAAAATACAACAAATCCTCTGAATGGTACAGTAAATCTCAAAATGAACTAAATCATTAAATTCCCATGAAATCTTCGTGTAATCAGGCTAAAAGTACTGTGGAAAAACTGCTTGTCTCATGTTTTCTTCAATAATTCTAATTCTGGTTTTGTTTGAAAGCCAGAGATGCCTAACCTGAAAATGTATGGAAATGTTCCAAAAGCCATGGCAGCATTTTGAGAAGATCAGCAAAAGCCAGCTGTAGGTTCATTTTGATTGCAGTTCAGCTTTCTCCTAAGTCATTTGACTAATTTCAGTATGTGTGGAAATATGTTTTCTTACTTTCTGATTACTTTAGAAACAGCTATTACTTTAAAAACAGAGAACATTAAAAATTTCATCTCTTATATCCTAGTGACTGCAGGCTTAAAAATGAAGACACTGCTCCAAGCATCTTAATATTTCTTTGAAGGAGAAAAAATTTTTAATTTCTATCACCAAGGTGTGAAGATGAACAGAAAAAAATTTTGCTCTTCTAGTTATCATATAATAGGTATGTAAGTATGCACTTGTAGAAGAGTAGGACTACTAAAAACACTGCAGAGCAGAAGAAAAAAGAGCTCCTTGGAACTAAGCTCCTATGAAAATACAGCATATGTCTCATGGGAAGAGAGAAATCAGTAGGTATAACCCAGAAAAGAGGCAAAGAAAATTACTATGTTCCTGAGACTACATATAAAACTGTAAAGAATATAGAAAACACTTGAAAATACCTAGCTAATTACTTAAAACTTATTTCAAACCCTAGCTGAAATATAACGTATCTCTTTAGAGAAGAGGTTCTATACAATACTAAGTAAGGTAGATTAGATTAATTAATTTAATAAATCATAAAATGTAACAAAATTAATAATTTTTAAAACTATTAAATTAAGAGGAGGTGGGAGATTTTTCGTACTTACTGTCTTTGATTCTCAAAAATTCCTTTATAGCAGGTAATTTCCTCATCAAACACTGACAGAACAACAGAAAAATTGGGATAAAAGCTAGAACTAGTGGCAAGCCTTTCCAGCAGATTACTAAAAACCTGTAAATTTGCAGAAAATTCACTGAACAATAAACAAAGAACTGCAATTTTATTCTAAAACCTGCATTTTTCCCAGAAGTTATTCTGTAAAAGTAACAATAATCTGCCAATTAATTGTAGGGGGGGTTGCTTTTGTTGTTGTTGTTGTTGTTTGTTTGTTTGTGAGGGTTTCTTTGGTTTGGGGACTTTATTCGGTTTTTTGTTTTGTTTTGTTTGGGGGTTTTGTTTGGTTTTTTGTTTGTGGGGTTTTTTTTGGTGGTGGTAGTTTGGTTTGAGGATTTTTTGGCTTGGAAAGTAAATTAGGAATGGCATTAGGAAATATACATAGAATCCTGGTTTACAGCTACCTTTATTGCCTGTTCCAATGCAAGATTTACATTTTGTGTCAATAGTAATGGTGTTGAGGAAGAGATTGTTAAGAACTGAATGATGGGAACTAATTTAATAAAGCTATGAAAAATTAAATATAGAAAAATAAAATAATGAAAAAATCTAGGTACTTTTAGAATGAATAGAAAACATTATCACAAAAGAAATAGAACTTTATATAAATATATGAATAGATAAGAAAATAATATATGTCTTATTTCTATAGCTAATTATTAGAATAAGTTTTATCTTTGCTCAATTTGTAGGAGTGGTTCTGAGAGGCAGTTAAGAATGCTGACTGAAACAGCTGGTGAAAGACACATTTCTTGTGCCCCTGGAAATCAGACCAGACAACATGGCCAAAAAATGCCTCTTACAAAGGCATGAAGTACTTGTATTATCCATTTCCAAAACAACACAGGACACTGGAATAGCAATCATTAAATGTGAACAAGCTTCCTGGTGTGTCATTCTGAGACAGCACTGCAGCCTTGCAACTGGCCAGGAATTGATGCTTTTAAGATATTACCCTCTGTAGCTCTTAAACCACAACAATGGGCCAAAAAGCCAGTGGTACAGAGCTCTAAGGAAAAAATTCTGGCAGAATACATGAAAACAGCTGTCCTGAAGCACTGGACAGACATCTGTCATAGTTTCTCCACATACCTAAATAATGGACTGAGATGAGAAAGACTATTTTTTTCTCTGACCTGGTTGTACTTTCAGTTAACATCATTTGGGAAAAAGCCCCCATGCTATAGGAGGCATTTCTGGAACTATCGTGAACTGCCTCTTGAGTCTGAGAAAATCCAGTTTGTTCATGTCCAAAACAAGTTTTTTTATTATCATAGAGTCATAGAATGGCCTGGGTTGAAAGGGACCTTGTTGATCATCTAGTTCCAACTCTTGCCATGGGCAGGGACACCCTATGTAAATGTAGTTACAATTATTTCCATGATACTGTTGGAAATGGCACTGAAGCTACCACTTCTGCAGATGTCAAGTCTGCAAAAGGCAAATTGCAGATGCCTAGTGGACAAATTCAAGAAACACAGCCAAAAAGTTTATAGTTTGATTTTATATAATTTTTCCCAATAACATGTTTTCTGCATTTGAATAGGTATTACCAGCAGCAGTCTCGGTTTATGGCAGTTTGTGGTTAAATACCCCATAAAAGATAACTCACTTGTTCTATTTTGAACTCACTACACTCATGCTGACAGCCCAAATTACAGTATTTTATTATATTGCATCTTTACTCTGTATTTTATTTATCTCTGTTGTACCTTTTAGTATTTGGCATCTATTCAAAACTTCTACCTGTGTTCTCCTGCTGTTCTGGGGAGTTTTGTAGCTTCTTTCACTTTGTACTCAGAGAATTATCTTTTACTTTCACACACGACAAAGTTCATTAGTTTGGAGAGAGCTTATGCTATCTGTAAATGACACCAAATCCCATTTGTTATTCTGATTTGCTACACAGCTGCAAAGATAGCCGGTGTATTAAATCCCCAGTTGTGGCCACCTGTAAAACACTGCTTATAAATATGAAACACTGCTTGTAAATATGCTCTTCAATAAAGCCAGCTTAATGTAGCAGTTAAACGTTTAACTGAAATGTCACAAGAAACATCTATGTTACCTATAAGCAATTCACAATTCAACAGGTTTGCCTAGTGCCCATTTACTGTTTGTTAAAACTCATGTCTTGATTTTTTATGTCTCTTTATAAGTTCTGCTAACAGAGCATTCATAAATATTGGAAATTTTCATGGGGCATCAAAGTTTAATCCCTGCTGCAACAGCTACATTGACTTCATTNACCAAATCCCATTTGTTATTCTGATTTGCTACACAGCTGCAAAGATAGCCGGTGTATTAAATCCCCAGTTGTGGCCACCTGTAAAACACTGCTTATAAATATGAAACACTGCTTGTAAATATGCTCTTCAATAAAGCCAGCTTAATGTAGCAGTTAAACGTTTAACTGAAATGTCACAAGAAACATCTATGTTACCTATAAGCAATTCACAATTCAACAGGTTTGCCTAGTGCCCATTTACTGTTTGTTAAAACTCATGTCTTGATTTTTTATGTCTCTTTATAAGTTCTGCTAACAGAGCATTCATAAATATTGGAAATTTTCATGGGGCATCAAAGTTTAATCCCTGCTGCAACAGCTACATTGACTTCATTATTTCTGAATTTCTTTGAAAGAAAATTATTTTCTTAGATTAAAAAGTTCTAACAGTGCCTTCATTTGGCAATACAATCCACTGTGTAGCTCTACAGATTAAGTACTTTGTTTAATTTTGGTTTTCCTCTAGAGTCTGAAATTATGGCCCACTGTCACCATAAGCAAAAAATAACATTCTTCTATTCAATAGTTGCATGGATATGAACAGTCAGTGAGCTTTGTTTGGTGACATTTAACTTTATCATTCTTCCATATACATTGCAAAACCTTGCCTTCTCCCTAATGTTTCAAAGATGGTTTTTATCAGCAATTTTTCTTCTTATTTATCTCCTTGTTTCTCTGGGAGACCATTTCTAAATAGTAGCTTTTGAGGAGAGAGCTTTTCTCTATTTTTTAATTTGGGTGAGATTTTATAAGGGTATTAAGTACCTGCATCTTAGTAGAACTAATAGGAATATAGGTAGTAATGGCTCTCTGTTTTTGAAACATTCTAACAGGTTTGAAATCTTAATGAATTGGAGAATCTACAACATTTATATCAGAGTAAATCCCATGTTCTATTGTAATACTTTTTACAAAATTAGTGAGTTATTTTGCTGAACGTAACTGCTGGATAAAAAAAATCCACGCTGTGAAAGAGTTAGTATTGCCCTGCACTAATTATTTTGATCAGCATCACCCTCTTCAAAAAAGAGAGTACATGCTTACCATGTTTCTCAGGCAGCCATATCCTATCAACTGTCTCCTTTCTTCCTCAACCACAGAAAAATGTCCATTTTCTCCCAGGTTTTGCTTTTTCCCCCCACAGTTCTCCCTTTCCTCTGTCTCTTCTCTATTACATGTGGTATGTTTGTATGCTTGTATAAACTCCTTCTCCTTACTCTTGATTTTATGATGCATCTATTTTTGTTTGTTGTACTTTTTGGGATGCATTTGGACTATGCTGAAAGTAAACCTCTTCTATCTCAGCAGGAAGCTGTTCCTCACAGCAATTCTGCCTGATGGCTTTCTTTCCATTTTCCCTCAGCTTCTCAAGAAATTCTATTTCCTGAAACCCTACAAATTCTCCTTTAGAGTCTTACATAACTCAATGTATTCAGCCATCTCTTTTTCATCCATCCTCTCTTTTCCATCATTTTTTTCATTTTGTTAGATATTTGGCTCATTTACTCATATATTATCTACTCTGATACTTTATATTTTCCACCACTATTTCGATTGCTATTTTCTTAGAAATTTACAGAGTTTACATGCCATCATGGCACACAACTCCCACCGATTTTAGTAACTCCAATTGACTTTAATGTGAGTTTCGTGGCTAACTCCCTGGCAACTGAGAAAAAACAGGGTCTAGTGGGTATAATTTGAGTTTAGAACCATATATTTAGAAGAATAAGATTTTAAAAGCTTTTTCTGGTTTTGTGGTCTTGCATTATTACAACCTTTGATAGCTGAGGGACCAAAGAAGACATTTTCACATAAATTAGAGTGTTTGAGGCCTACATGTCAAGATTCAGAACAAATTAGGAAAAATTAGTCATTTTCCCTTGAGTCACAGTCAAATTTTGCCCTTGCTTTTATCATTGCAGTCTATGGTGGTCTTCTCTCGTCTATTGCAGATGAAAACGTAACCTGAATAATGAATGAGTCTATGATCAAAAATATGCAAATCTTGTTCTTCATTTCAGTATTTGGACATATCAACTTCAATTTCCTAAATCCTCTCTTCTAACTCAAGCTATTAATGATGCTAAGACAATTATCTAACTCTACCAGACTGCCTATGGTTCATTCAGTAGAAATCTCTATTTTTACAAGAATGTCAAACTATTTCTGTAATATTTCATATATCATTTCCTTTTTCTTTCTTTCTGTGTCTTAAGTAGTAGCCAGGAGCAGCTGCGTCTACAGCTACAAGACAAGGAAGCTTTGTCTGAAAAAGTAACATATTCCTACAGACCATCTGATATAATTAAGGAAAACAGAGGAATTTTAGATTCACAACCCCTTCATCTATATCTTAATCTTGTGTTCTTTTCAACAAGACTAAAATCTGCTGTTACTCTTCGGTCATCTAAAAAATATGTCCCTTTTTTCCTCCTTCTTCATGTATCTCTAAAGGCAGGTTCTCCAAACTTGGGTACTTGTATACCCATTTTTCATTCCTGACATCAAGGCAATTCTCACATAGCTAAAATCTCTAGTACAATTGACAACAG
>VZTR01001753.1:51915-67824 GCA_013400775.1 Chaetops frenatus
TCAGTAACTACCAGTGGCTTCATTCATTCACGTGTTACTAACACTGAAAGATATTTCTGGGTTTTTAACCCAAGAAATTAGTGTGCTAAAAAATGCAGATTCAGATAACAAAAAAGTAACTGCCCACTTAGAAAACAGTTTAGGCTAGCTAAAACTTTTTTACTTCCATAAATCCTGTTTCTAAAAGAGCATTAGTGTTGGCAACTCCATGTATCTTTTATAATATAAAAACTAGAGCACTCAATCAGGAATTTGAGGGTGTTGAAATGACACATTTGTCCCCTATGTGTCCCCTTCAGACTGCCATCTCTGAGAATTTTCCCCCCATCCCTGGGATTTCAGGTGGGAAATTTCAGCAAATCAGTTGTTCTTTACTTTCTTTTCTTCCATTAAGCTATCAACACTCATTTTCCTAATTCAGGCAACCCCCAACACATTTAAAACCTGTAATTCTAATTGTAATAAATATAAAAACCGTAAAGGTGAATGCTACAAAATGCAAACCTGACAGGGTCATGACTTTGTCCTGAAGAGAGGATTACTTGGCACCAGGTCACTGCAGACACGAAAGTAAGACTACAACAGTTAGGGTCAGACTCAAGAATTTAAGTCTTCACTGAAATACCTTCACTGAAAATCCAACTGTGTTTAATTTCAAGATACAAGTCCTTCTCTCTGCTTCAGGGCACTCAAATGTGATTCAGCTTTGATCCAAAAACCTTATATTGTCACAGCACAAATAAGCTGAGGAGAAAAAGTACTAAAACAGCTGTAGAGATTTTGGTCTGAAGCATTCTGTGCAGAGCTCAGAACTTGTGGCTGTTAAAATCAATCTTCACAGGGAGAGACAGCTTGATTCATGTGCTTACAGTTAATGTTCTTTCCAGGTAACTTTGAAGACAATTCCACTGTACTAAGGCCACTTTTTTCAAATAGCCACGATATTATTATGAGATTAATTTCATTAATTAAATTTCAACTACTGCAAACAAACCATTTTGAAAAGCAGAGTCCTTCTCCCCAATAACTGCTAATTACATCCAGAACATTCTAGCTTTCCTTCTCTCAAGTGAACATACACATTTTTTTTCTGACAATGCTTCATAGACTACCCTATGTTACTACATCCACTACTTTTTTAAAAATACAAGACATAAAATTGTATTTAATTGTGTAGACAGCCTAAATATATTACCCCAGACCACAGCAACATTTCAGAAATTTTATTAAACAGAAAATACTAGTGCAGAAGAAAAGTTCCACTGAGTAATCACTGCCACCTTTTCTAGGGTTCCAAGTAATAGCTGTCTTTTAAATATAAAAAATGTTCTTAAAACTTCTCAATGCATATACTTTGCTGGACATTTTCTGTTCCTCCTTCTAGGTCTATTTTGAAAATCTCTGCATAAGTTCATTTCAATTTCTAAAAATACATATAATTATACTCACAAGTTTGAAATCTTGACACTTCTCTATTTCTAAACATAAAATTCCAGTTAATCATTTAACCACACAATATCAGACTGTGATAGTGAAGATGACCCTGTAAAAAAAAAAAAAAACAGAGTAAAAATTGTTTTGCTTTTCAGTACTTGATGCATGATAAAACCCATTTTGTTCTAGAAATGCATGAAATACAGAAAAACATTTAAGTTTTGACAGACAAACTCAGCAGAGATGCATGTGCATTAGTATAACAGGGCACATACTTAGTGGTATCAAGATGATCTGTGGTAAACTGAATTAAGGAAACAAATTTCTAGAGCAGAAAAGGAGGCAGAAGTAGCAGTTTTGGGGGGTTTAAGGGGAATATCCTGTATTAATAAAATCCTGTGGATTGGCATCTATCTGCAAGTATTTTCTATCATTCTGAAGATTTTTCTCCTTCTTTTTCCAAATAAATGAGAAATGCCAAAAAATACCAAAGAAATAACCCAAAACCCAAAGCAACCAAACAAAAACCAAAGAAAGAAAAAAAAAGAAGAAACTTTTAAAGAAAATAAAATTTTAAAAAAACAAACCAAAACCCGAATTCAATATCAGATGTTCTGAGTTTTTTCTTTTAATTTTCTTTTCTTTCTTCCCAGACAAAATCCTTTGCCAACGTTGAGCAAAAGTTAGGAAAGGTTTGTGTTTTTTAAGGGTTCTTTTTATAACGAGTACACTATGAACAGTAAAAAACATCATCCTACCCTTAGAGCTATCTTTTCCTCAACATTTTGCAAGATGTAGTAAATATTTACATCCTCATGCTTCACTCTACTCCCCTGTATAATGATATGCTGCCATACCTACACTGTCTTTATCTAAAGTCTGATTCATTAATGATTGTAAGGAACACTGAGAAGCTCACTTAAAAGCATAATATCAGAAACACCTTTTGCAAGGAGCATCATAAATGAAGTGTCATTATAATAAAATTCAACTTTTCTATAAGAAAGGGTACAATTACATTCATATGTATTTCCTACACTCTAGAAAGAATGATATTGAAAGTTTCTAATCAACAAAAATGCACTGATATCCATGTTTAAGTACAAAAGGGATCATTCAGTAATTATTCTATTTTTAACACCTCATATTTGCAAACTGGAAGATAAGTAAAAGAACAGGCTTAAGCTGATCCTTACCAGACACCAGGCCACTAAGGGTTACAATCTGCATCTCAGCTTTGTTCCTGCTCTCCTATGCCAAGGTGCAACAGAGAGGCCTAGCTCCAGGTGATTCCATGTGCCATATGTGCTGCATTTCCTGCAGGCACTAGGAGCTGGGAACAGTGTTTCCAGGTTTACAGCTAGTCTGTTTTTCTTGCTTTCTGCCAGTTTAAGCCTGCCCTCTCCTGTTATTTAGATATTTTATTTAATTTGTGCTTTTTTTTTCCCCCCAAATACCAAGGACAATTAAAAACATACAACAGACAGGCACAGCAGGGAAAATGGAAGTATGTGCTCAAAGACATACAGCCAAATTCAGCCCTTTGGAGAATCTGCTCAAAGAAGCATGAAATTTTCACAGATGTCTAAGTAGTGCAAGGATAGCATGACTGACATGTTCTGCTGTCTTTGCTATCCAGAATATTTTTGTGGATAGCTCTAGATGTGGGAGGGCCTTCCCTTTCACAGCATTTGGAAATTCAAATCCACATAGCCATTTCCAAAAGAGGAAGACATATACTAAAAATGCTGACCCACGTGCTGAGTTTTAGCCTCTCTGAGTGGTCCTACTGGCTTTGAAGGAGCCATTCATATGGAAAGTTACATTATTTAGCATGGGCTCAGTTGCATGGCCAGATTTTAGGATGCATGCCAGCTTTGCTGAGGCACCCCGAACTGATTAACAGCTCTGCCGTGGAGGGGCAACAGCGAACACAGGAGGCAGAGACACCATGGGTCATGCTGCAGCTGTGCTCTAGAGAGCTCCAACAGCAGTGATGCTGGCATGGGAAGAAAAAGAACAGGGAGACAAGGCCATTCAGACAACAGTTTTGGGGCTGTTATTAGAGCAGCCATACAGCACATCTCTACCAGAAAAACACTCTAATACAAAGCGTAGTTCCTCAATACATAGACTCCTCATGGAACAAGCACACTCACCCAGGTTTGCAGAGGTAGTAAGATGGCAATCACTGGCAGTAATTGTCCTCCTTGCAACTGGCATTTGGAGGGATGATGGTCTGAACATTGCCAGGAATAATAAAACAATAAGATAAATCCAATGCTACAGACTAATCCCTTCTCAGATTGATGTAGACATTAAAAGCCTACAAAAGCAACACGCATTAGTAAACATTTTCCATTTGTTACAATACAAGTACTAGGATCCAGATTTTGCCCTCTCCAAACACCTCTATCTCTTAAAAAAAAAAAAAANAAACATTTTTAAATAAAAGTCTATTTTTAGCAACTGCATCTACAAAAACAGGGCTCAGGGTCAACAGTGTTAATCCAAAAAACACTACTTGCAACAAAACTCTATACTGAACATCACAACCCTATTTCCATGTTCTGGTCAGAAAGACTGTTTTTCAACAACATGCATGTAATTAAATAACAGTGAATCTTTCATTAAATACAAGGCCTGATTCTCGTCTCACAAGAACTGATGGCAAATTTGCTAGCTGAAGTTTGAAAACAATCACACTCTATTTATATCTACCATATATAACATGCTAAGTTTGGGGTGGGGAGAGGGTCAGTGTGTTTGTTGTCATTTTGTGTTCTTTTTTTCCCCACAGGAAAAGATCTGGCAGCATACATCTGTTTCACAGTAAAAACCAGATATTAATATTATCCAGTAATTCAGCTGCTTCCCAGCCTTTGGGCAAACTTTGGTGAGGAAAGCACGCTCCCCATTTTCATACTTGTTAATCTGCCAGATTCCTCTCCAGGAATTTACATGAGAATATGTTCATTTTCTTGCAAGTTAAAGTCTGATGGGTTTTTTTTCAAATAGCTTACCAGAGTAATAACTATCACCTGGCTGTAAAGCTACACCCTGCACTATGAGTTAGGTACTGAGTGTCTGCTTAGTAAAGAAAATATGGTAAACCAATATCATAATTGCACAAAATGGAACCCAGATACAATTCCAGATGGTTACATTGGATGCTGATCACTAGGGCAAAATGAAATCTTTCAAATAGAAAAAAAATTCACAGCAATGCTAAAAAAATTATAAACTTATAAATAAGCTAAAAAACAATTGCTTTATATGTTGAACTCATTTACCCCCAAAAGATGAGAAAGAGCTTTCTTGTTATAAAAACCTACACTGAGGTAGAAAATACACTTTCTGAAATGCTGGATGAAACCCAAAAAATGAATGTTTTCTATTTCTCCTGGGACACTTTTTGAATTATCAGTGTGGAAACTCAGTAGGAAGCTTTTTAACATGCGAGTTTTGTCAATTTTATCTGCCTTTGGAGCAAAATTGCTGTCCTCGGCTGCCTTAATTTCAGCCACTCCTGACTCTCCTTTTGCCAGTTACCAATCATGCTTTCAGCACAGGTCAAAAGATGAAGACATGCTTACATTCAGTACTCCCACACTTCCAGTTCAGAACAGGTTAAGGGAATGCAACATTTGTACTGCCAGGGTGCTAGAAAAGGGCCTTTGTATAAATGAAATGCAAGTCTTCAAGTTATGGCCTAGGGGAAACTTAAATAGTGCTGACACCTTTCACTTACCCTCCGTGTGTATTCTCAAACCATGGACTGAAGTCCCCACGTCTTGTCCCAGCACTCCCAGGGCTCAGTGTCAACCCTGGAGCTGGCTGCCTGAGAAGAAGCTGTTTCAAGATCCTAGTCAAGAGCTGGAAGTGACTCTGACACAGCGATAGATCCTGAAAGCCAAAGGTTCACTCTCAGTTGAATGGATGAAAATCCCTTCTTGAAACCAGGACTACAGGTAACCTAAGACAGTTCTCTCTCTTAAAGAAAAAGTGAAGCTTGTGAAATATATTCTGGGATACCCGGAGTTAATTGCTCGACAAGAAATTCTAACACTGTTCAGAGATGATCTACATAGTTCAGAATATAAGGTAATGTATTATGCTCCTCCTAAAAAAAGTTGCCAGTGTCTGGTAGGTTTTTATAACAATTGCTTACAATAAAACACACTATTTAATTACTAGCATGAAAGTGATTCTAGCATAAAGGAAGAAGGTGGAATGAGACCTCTCCACCTTTTCAACAGTTAATGCACTTGTGCACATAAAAATACAGTGCTTTCTCATATGCATTTTTAATGATGCATTGCATTTTCTTGCATCTGTGGGATGTGATTTCTCTGTTGATGTCCTTGGATATGATATAAAACCTAAAGCAATATATGACCACAATATGTAATTTAAATAAATCTAGACTTTTCAAGACATTGGTCAAGAAGAGATTTATGATTTTGTGCCCAACTTGACAGTCCATTTAATGGCACATGCCTAAGTGCTCAACTTCTAAAATACACTACGTTTCCTAAGACATTCCACGTTAAACTTCTAAGATAAGAGCAATTATTTCAAAAATGCTGAATTAACATTTCTACAATGCTGTGTATAATCTGAAACTCTACATTTTTTAACCAGACAACCAAAATTCAAAACATCCTATCTTCAGGTACTGTAATCAAGTAATTGTCAAAATAAGCAAACTTAACAGAACATAATGACAGAAAACCAAATATTTTTAACAGTGTCAGGTTTTCAATAAAATGGAGCACAAATCAGTGTTCATGACAAACAGGTATTTTTAGTGTGCATCTTAGAATCTACAAACTGTAAGTATACATGGCCATTCAATATTTATGTGCACTATCAAAGAAGCAGCTGCATATAATGTGAATTTTCCTTACCCTGACTGAAAACTCTTATACCAGGACAACCATATCCACTGGGAAAGCAACATTATTTGGAAAGTGGCCAGATGAGACAGATGGCAGTGAAAAGGGAATCAGTGAAATGTTCAGTGTTGAAAAGTTTCAGTAGCAATGTAACATGCTAAAAGACAAAG
Organism: Chaetops frenatus; assembly: GCA_013400775.1. NCBI lineage: Eukaryota > Metazoa > Chordata > Aves > Passeriformes > Picathartidae > Chaetops > Chaetops frenatus. The sequence continues at coordinate 58,418 of VZTR01001753.1, forward strand.
AAATTGGCCAGTCCCTTTATCTTCTGACATTACTAAAACCAAACAAAGGAATAGCATAAGCAAAACATTTTNTACAAATAAATATAATAATCTGTTGTTTTGAGAAAATTATCTTAAATATTCCATGAAATAAGGTATAAAACAGTACACTTTTCTCTATACGTGTAATTCAAAATATATTCCTGTGTTTTCCAAATAGTATGTAGTGTATAAAAAAATCCATGCCACTTAGGTATCTTACTTTTTAACATGGGTTTTTCAAACCAGGGTAATTTGATCCTTATTGTTTTTATGAGCTGTATGACCACCTGTAAGTTTCAAATTCATTTCTTTGATAAAAACATGACAGTTCATGGTGCATGATCAATAAGCTACACCTCTCAAGCCACTGCTCTTTATTTGATGTAGTGCTGCTCACAAACACCCAAGACAGTGCATGTTTCATGCACTGAGCTTACAGATGCCCAGTGCAACCCCCAAAGTAAAGATTTAACCAGATGTACTTTAGCTATTAAACAAATATTCAAGCAGATCTGGTTGTTTCAAACAACATACAAAATGTTGATGTGGTACCATCATCCAGCCACTTTTACTCCCTACTTGAATAACCTTTGAAGGTTGATAAATCTGGGGATGAAACTACTACAGCTATATCCATAGTGGTCATGGAGATAGGTGGGAGTGAAAAATGCAAGAAGCACCTGCTGAGGCACTCTGGGCAATCCTGGTGAACTACAGTGAAACCAGTTATCGTTTGCAGACCCTCTGAGCAGTTCAAGGAACATATTTTAGATAGCCACACTATTAGGGGTCCTGCAAACACTTTTGTATTAAACACAAGTCATGTATCTGTACTTACTCTCTGTATCTGCTCCTATCCAGCCCAAACACCTGGACAACACGGATCCCACTGTGGCAGTCATCATGCTATACAACTATTTTTATTTGTGCTGCCACAAATAAAAAATTAAATATAAAAGTGGTACCTCAGATATGAAATCTAGCTCTTATTGTCAAGATTATTTCCTTGCCCAGTGACATAAAAGTGATCAGTATGCCATTATGTGGATAAAACAATTAAAAAGTTTCTCAGAACTAACTCTGTCATCTTGGACAGCAAAATTACTGCTGCAAGGAGCCACCAGCACATTTGTTTTCATTATAATCAAATGCACCATCCTCATAAAAATGATAATTTGACTGGGATTTTTTTTGTTCAACTCATGACAATTTATCCATGTCAGTATTTATTATCTTACTGTCATGAAAGCCCCTATGCAGACTGCCACTTCATTATCCATACTTGGGTTTAAAGAAGTAGTTTGCTTGATCAGAAGTGCCAAGCAGTTTATCATTTTGTATTTGCCAAAATTATTTTGTAATAGGTCACTGGGTTTTTCTCTTAGAAAGCAATCTGTACTGAAAATTTTCTTATTAGATATTAGATAGCCAATGCCTCCACTGGATTAGTACAGTTCATATGAGTACAGTGCTATTGTTTCAATTGAACATACCTTGGAATAAAAATTTTGGCTAGTTGAAATGAAAACAACTATTAATTCTCAACAACATTTTCTATTTCACACCTCTGTAAATTCTCAGAAATAATCTCTTTTGTCCACTTACAAGAATATAAGCTGGAAGAAAATTGATTTATTATTACCAAAACACCAAGATTAATAAGTGCTAAGTCTTGGCAAAAATCTGAACATTTTACATACTACTCTGGAAAAGTTACAAAGGCAAAACAAAATTTACCAACAAGGGTATAGTCATGTAACGATATACAGAAGACTACGTTAGTGAGGAGCATTTCATTTATGAGGGAATTGGATTTCTGGCTGCAGTTTGTTCCTTCAAATGTTAAGACATTCTGACTGTAAAAAGCCTTCTTATGTTCTCTGTAGAACATTTCCCTAACCACCACCAACCCTTAGTATGTTCACCTTTGTATGATGCTGGTATGTACTTTCTAAAGTTGTTTCCATCTCTTCTGTCTGAATTTTTTCTGAGGTACACCATCCCCTGTCTTACTGAATTTACCTCAACCGTCAGCAACACTCTTCTTGATGCACTGGTCTTTCTTGACTGGGATTTAACATTTTCTTTCATTTCTAATATCTGCCTCCATTTGCAGGGACTCAATGGATAAATTCCTGTGATTATGCCCTCCAGTTTGCCAGCTTTCTGTCAGGTATTTTGTTTCTTTGTGCTCCTCTGTCTGTATCTGAATTCTCTAATCTTACATCTACACTGCAACTTCTTTGGGACTCTCTCTTTGGTTAGTGTTTCCCCCAGCTCCAGATATTACCTCTTTTGACTTCAAAAATTAATCCCTCTAGTGTACACATGCCAACACAAAGTACTTCGGTTCCCTAGCACTGTATCTTTCAGTACATATACTGTTATCCTTTCTCTGACAGCTCTCTCTGGATCACTAGCTCAGTATCATTGTGGCTGAAACAGAACTGTTACTATCCTCACCCTTCTCTCTCTCCAAATTAACCTAAGCTCTCCTGTCATAATACAGCCAACCTGCCAATTCCTCAAACACATAATTAAGAGATCTCCAACTTAGACTTCTCTATAGGTCCTCTCCTAATAGCTATATACAATAATTACAAAGCCTTCTCTAAGCTCTTACCATCTTGGTTTCTTCAAATTCTGCCAAATGCCATCCTGTTGGATGGTCAAATAGCAGTAACACATATATCTTAGCTACACTGCTCTTCATGCTTGGGAGGAGATTTTAAGAAATAATCGTGCAGGATCATGTTATCTTCAAATCTTTCCTTCTAACGTTGTTTGGTTTTTTGGTGGTTGTTGTTGTTGTGGTTGGTTGGTTGGTTTGGTTTTTTGTTTGTTTATTTTTGTTTGGTTGGGGTTTTTTGCCATCACTATGTCAGTTAAATACTGAGAAAACTGCTCTGCTCTGCTCCCAGACCCGCACTTCCATTGGGTCTTCTGCTTCCTGGTTACACCTACACTGCAAGGTCTTTGGGGCAGGGCCAGCCTCTGTTTGTACAGTGCCACCCACATCAAAGCCTATTTTATGACTAGGACTTCTGGAGGACATTGACCAGTACGGCAAACCACAGCAAAGCATTACTGTGGTAAGAGCAGCTGTCTCTGTCAGCACAACCTTCCTGGCTGCAGAAGGCAGAGAAACCCCAGAAGACCCTTCTTCCCACACTTGTCTGCTGCAGCTTCTCTTAACAAAACAGTGTCTGCTTGTCTTGGAGGAAATTTCTCCAAGGGACACATCAGTGTCTCATCCTTTGAAGCCTGTCTAGCTACCAACCAGCTCTTTCTCTGTCATCTGAGAAAGAAGAAGCTAAAGCTTTAAGAGACAGAGCAAACAAAAACTGTCAAAACAAGCAGGGTTAGATCCAGAACCTATTATATTTAAAGAAAATGCTAAATTTACTGCAATGGGCTTTGACAAAAGTCCCCTATTACAAAGAAAAACAGGCTGACATTGGCCGAGTCATCTCAGTAAGAGACAGCGCTCTCTTTCAGTCCCACCACTGAGTTATCCAGCCATTCCCAGCCACCTGCTGGCAGTTCGCACTCCCTCTCCAGGATGACTTCCTGTAAAACTAACATATCCCAGCTGTTCTGCAGCTCCAGGCCTTAACCCTTGCTTCCCCTTACTAAATACTCACTGTCTTCCTCTGCATCTTTGTTTTTCCACAGGAATTTTTTGTCTTTATGTAACTCTGTGATGAGGCCTAAGAGGAAAGGTGAACTGTTTAGATTGCAGAGTAAAATAAACAAATAAATAAGCCCCAAATTGGGATCTTCTTCCTTTGAATTCAAGCACAGGAATTCTGGAGGGATGAACAAGATAAAAATAACGATCTGAATATTTTGCAATCACTTGGTATTTTAATTCTAATGAGAACATAAAAATAAATGATAAACAGGCCTTAAGAATTTCCCTTTCAAATTTATATCTCAGGAACAAAATTATTCCTTGCCACCCAAGTTTTATATATATATACTCTATCCATACTTTTCATATATATATGGATACAAATGTCCTTATTCTAGCTCTATAGAAAAACTGTTGCTTTGCTAAATGTATAAAAAGCAGATACAGCCTTAGTACTGTTGCCAAGTGTTACTGGTCATCATGAGAACAAAGTAATGAAAAAGAACCCTATAGCTTCTTCATGAAAACAAAATAAAGGCTCATTTTGATTTCACTAAACTAAACAAAAGAGTATTATGAGAATTTTATATGTGTCTTCTTGCCATACTCATCATTAGATACAGTATCAAGAATGAGTACTTGTTCTTCAACTCCATCAGTGGTTCCCTCCTATTAGGGACAGGGTAAATAAGTTCTTGCTGCCCTTAATTCTTCAAGATTACTTTACTTTGCTGCTTTTCAAAATGTATTTTAACCTCCTCAGGTACTGCGTGTGGCCAGCCATTGTAACTGTTTCAGTTCAAGTGGAATCTGTCAATAAGTCAAATGCAGGAACATAATTTCGGTTCTAAAACAATGAGTGGTGAGGATGAACATCTGGTAGATGGTGGAGGTAAAATACACTTCTGAAAAAATTCTCTCAGCAGTAAGAGGTCCACAATGACTGTACAGACATGAGGATGATATGGTAGCATGCATTTAAACCCACCTTGCACTCCAGCTGTTGACATATGAAGAGTCAATTCATAGTCTGCATGTTGTGTCTGTTTTGTGACAGGAAATATTACAGTCATTAGCTGATATACCTTATTGCAGGACCAAGGTACTCTCAAATGCTTACACATGGAAAGAAGCACTTGGGGCTCATGAAAATATTCATGAGGGATAGCATTGACTTGCACCTTTTTGGAGGTATTTATATCAGGCAAGCCAGCTGTTAAAAGGAGAAAGCTGATTCAGTGCTCTCTATAAGGACTTAAGACATTTTGAGGAATAGCCTCATTAATTAGGAACAACAAGGTTTTGGTGATCATCAAACATCCTCATAGGAGGCTAAAGTACACCTGGGCCTACATCTGAACTTTCACAGAGAGTCCTTATCAGTCAATAAAGATAAAAGGATTGGAATAACAGTTTTTACTACAGAGAAATAAAGCAACAAAATTCATTCCAATTCTAATGGTTTTTTACTTGTATACAGTGATAGACATCTATGTTCTCAATCTTTAAATATATTTTTAAAATTATTACTTGTAAGAGAATCAGAAACTACACAGCATGAAAAGCATTTAGAGCACTGTATATCCATAGGAAGTATTTAAACAGGTAGATGTGGAGAAAGAGGAATGAAATGCATCATCCTAAACATGCAGGAATGGGTTCAGAAATGCTTCAAAATTTTGCCATTGAATTCTGATGGCAAATATGGGAAATCCTATGCAAACAACAAAAAATATCCTGTGGATGAGGACTAATCTTCTCTAATGAGCTCATATCCAGGGGCTTTTCCCTGCCCTTAAGAAAGCTAAACAATGAGATATGGAATATAAGATGAATGTTTATTTCTAGATCAAATATAAATTACTCCTTGGTTCCTTTTGTCTTTTGTAATTTGGAGTGTTTATATCCTGCCTCTTAATTTTTGTAAATTCAGAGTCCATCTGAAACTTTTCACTATAATATAAGCACTCTGTGAAAGACGAGTAGTGTCTACCAACCTAGAATACAACTGACATCCAAGACAGCTAGGATGGCAGTCACGATGGGTTTGGTACATGCTTCTTGTGAAGATGTTAAAATTATATGTCTGAAGAGTGGAAATTTGAGAAGTATTGATTTTAACTCCGAGTTACAAATCTCTCCAATTTATTTTTGTATTTGACTCTCTAGGGAGACTTATGAGAAAAATTAAAATATTAATTTCCTACTTAAACTTCTTTTTAATGCAAAGGGGTATGCCAGTAAAACAGCCTTCAATTGTACTCCTTTAAACAGCTGCCAGAGGTCCAAGATACGGGGACGTAAGAGACATAACTTTATCTTAGTAACTGGTGACCTTACTCTAACCTGTGTCTATGTTGGTGATTATATCTTTCTAATACACTGTACAACAATGATATTTAACAGGCATGCTTCAGCTTTTAGTCTTGCTAAGCAGTGTATCAACTACCAAAAGCAAAAACTGACCAGTCTTTACAAGTTACTAAGTGAGATGTTTAGAAGTATTTAAAAGACACACTCTCTAGGCTTGCTGGCAATTTTCTGAAGATACTTCTTAATTTTTTTCTTACTCAGATAGCTTCAAATGGTGATTTGGGCAGCTGGAACCTGGGGGCATATTTGCTTCATTACATACATTATTTTGTCAGCTGGAGCTGATTTTTTGTTAACATACAGATGGACACAGAAAACCTTCAAAGACCTCACAAATATATTTTGTTTTAAATGTAAATACCACCCTGGCATCATTAATAGCCAAGCGAGCTTGTTTCTCTTAGCATTCTAAATCTTATATGCCAATAATCTCAGGGCTTTATTTTGCCTGATATAAATTTTCATTAAGCCTGCGGAGGGCTCTTTCTGTCTTTCCTGACTGATTCAGGTTTAATTGGCCTCTAAGGATAGTAAGCTGCTTGAGGGTTCTTTCAGAATCTGTGTTCTTCTGCTTCTTTGCCAAATATTTTTTATTTCATCTAGCATTTTGTTTCTATCAGCCTCTTTTCTCCATTTTTGCTGCCAAAGCTGCTACATTTTTTCTCTCATAATGTAAGCATTCCTCTCCATCAGTGTTCTTTGAAGAAGGACAATTTTTCAGATAGCTCCACCTTTTCTTTCAAAGTCCATTAGGTTACATCCTAAAAAAACATCTACTGAGAAGATTTTTTCTATTTGCCTCTACTCCAGTCCAAGTGAACCCCTGTAACAGATGTGTAGGCTGACCATGCCTTTTAGCTTCCTTGCAGCAAGGCCAAACTGAGTATAAGGAAGTTGGAACATAATTGAATCTAAGATAGGGACAGGATGAAAAAAATAGAAAACCAAAAAGCCCTATTATCTAAGAAATTCAAAATTATAGACAAAAGTATTTTCTTCCTCTTTCTTAATAACCACATAACATTCTTGAAATTTTTTTCCTTCTTTCTATCAGGGAAGACTTGGACTCCTATATGATTTCCTTCAAACTGAACTAGGAGTTTTGCTACACTTATATATTTTCCTAATTTTTCATTCTCTTCTGTCTGGATGTAGAAGCCCCCATTTCAGCAATATCTTATTTCCATAAAGATTACTGAATCTATTGTTTGCTTGCTGTACCTCTAATTGTGCTTTTATAGTTTCAGAAACAGCCCCATTGTGCAATAGTAATTAGCAGATCTCTAATCTGGCAGCTCACAGTTTTTGGGCTGCCTTTGTAGCCAGTACTCCCCTGCTCCTCTATGCAGCTTTATTTACTTAACAGATTTCCAACCATAAAGTTTGTAGCAGTCAAAGTCATCTCTCTTTTCATAGGTGGGCACAATTTTCAAATTAATGGTCATTTCATACAGCTGAATACTCAGACAGCCAAGCTTAGCCTGAGATGGATTCTGATTTTTCACAGATGATACTTGGTTTTCCAGTAGTGCAAACCCCAAATTTTGAACCATGACATCCTCAAATATGGTCACATGCTCATGTCATATTCTGATGTTAAGAAGTGTTTTAAAATGGAAGAGACAACTGCTCCAGAATTTGGTGACATTCTGGATAGTAACAGCAGAAATTTTATCAAAAGGAATCTAGCAAAAGTCAATAATGAACTGTACAACATTTTTTATGTCTAAGAACTAAAAATTTCTCAGAAAGTCTAAAACAATATTCTCTTTATAGTTTCTACAACAGGAAGAGAGAAAAGACAAAACTCCAGAGAATTAAAGTTAGGGGAAATAAATAATAGGGATAGAGATAGAGAAATAAAATGTTAAGACAGAGAGATGATTGTCAGAAAGTGTGCTTCTGATCCAAATGTGGCAGATGCTTCCATTAAAGCAGCTTGTCTCAAATTAATAAACACCTTGAATGCAATTCTGCATCTTCTAAACATCCAGGGAGACAAGATTCCATCACAATCCTTGAGATCAAATGACATAACTGTATAGATGTTTAAGACTGCCACTAGCATGCCTTCTGTAGTCCTTCTTGAAATGGAAAGAATGAGAGAGAAGAGCATAGAAGTAAAGACCTTAACAGTTTCACGCAACTATTTCTGCTTACCTGGCTGAAGAGAATCAGCAGAGTATGTACTCGTAGCTCAGGTGCTTGTTTATAGCTTGACTTGGACCTTTCTATTTCTCTTCCTTAGCACATACAAAACTTTCATGCTTCAAGAAATAGCGATCTAAGTTAACAAGCAATGATATATTTGCATTAATAAGTTCACAGATACAAAGGATATGTCTATGAGTACCAGATCTTGTTTATATACAACAAAGCCCCGCACTACCTCACAATCGTCAAATACTGTACTTGTTTCTCAGCTTGGTTTTGAAGCCTTGGGATTGTAAATTCATATTTCACTCTCCTGCTACACACAGGTCATCTGCACACACTAAATGGACATATCAAAAAGTGTGCTGTCAAACACAGAAACTAAATGAGAAAAAAGCAGAAAACTTTTGGCCTCCGTGGCATTTTCCAGTTATGCTACATCAAGTGTTCCTCAGATTAAGCACAGGTTAAAATATACTCAAAGAGAAATGTCAGTTTAAATTACAGGGATCACTAATATGTACTGAACAGTGCACTTGAAAAGCAGATCACATTTTGCATGCTTACACCAATCTTTAAACATTCAGATTGCAAACTGTTTATATTTGACATGCCAAATACGGGGGGGGGGGGGGGTGGGGGTTAATATTTTAAAACCTTAGATAACTATTATTTTTTAAAAAGATTTGTTGTAATCCTTCACAGCTGTTTACATGCTCTGATTCTGAAACCTACAACATTGTTACAACAGTATTTGGTGCTCAATTTTAAAATTAGTCTGTTTCTAACATATGAGAAAAGTCATGAACATTGAGAGAAAATTTAGAGCTCTTACTCCAAATAATAAAATTGTTTCACCTGACTTACTTTTTGTGGCATAACTGAACCGAGCTTTAATGGGACAATCCCTTTATGACCTTTGTCATAAAACTTACCAAATCAAAAGAATATAACTTGTGTGTAAGCAATGAATTATTTATGAATTTGTAAACCTAACTATATATTTTCATAGAAGTTAGAATTTTCTCTAATTGTATAGGCTTTATTGCATGAAATGATATAGATGGAATAACACAGTCTTGAATAAATTCTGAAACCTATGCAATGACTGGACAAGAGAGATTCACAAACAGCTCCTTTTACCTTCACATTCCTAGTTGTAAAGATCCCTTGAAGTGACATCGGGCCAGTTAACTGCCTCCTTCCTACATGTTCAACATTCAAC
>VZTR01001753.1:70228-82952 GCA_013400775.1 Chaetops frenatus
CTGAAGACATTGGGAAGGCTTATCTTACTGGTTCCAGCTCAAAATGCCTAAAACCAAGTCCTGATACTTGTTTTTCAGACAAGCCCAAGAAAAATGCTCTGCAGAGTCCCTTGCCAGAGGAAAATCTGCATCATCAGACCAGAAATCCTGCTCCTCTCAAGTCTTTCAGTGATGATAATGTTATCCTTAGTCATACTTCTCCTTGACCTGGTAAGTGACAATGATTAAAAGCTCTTGTTCTCTGCAAGAATCAGTGTCTGCTTGTAGCTTGCAAGGATCAAACCATTAGTTCATTCAGGAATGAACACAAGAATACTGAGATTATAACAAGTGTATGTACAGGCCTTGTACTTATGAAAAGTTGAACCACAGAAAATTGGTAACACAGGATGCTCTCAAACTCATGCTCCCTTGCAGACCAGTTTTAAGGTTTTAATTAGTGATTAGACAAGACTGCAAGAGATAAAAACCAACCAGGGATCCAAAGGCTACCATACAAGTGAGAAGCCTGACATGAAAATAAATACATAAAATGATACAGCTTGTACCAGTAAAAAGCAAGAAGCACATCAAGCAACCATTGTCAGGAACACATGAAGAACTTGAAAGCATTCTACAAAATACACACTTTTGCCTCGGTATCACATGAATGCCTAGAGGACCAGGAAAGAGGCCATGAGGTAGCAACAATCCTAAATACACCAAAGATCTTGGACTCCAGAATCTTTGCCCTGGAGGTGAGCAGGGAGCTTTCAGAAATTACTGTCCCACAACACAAACACTCAGGCTGTGAGCCATTAGGCAGACAGCCCTTAGGCTGCAGGCTTTCCATGAGACTTTGGAGCTACTTTCTTCCAAAAGCAGAAAGCTTCATAACAACAACCTATCTTTTTATAAAATGTGCTACCTAAACACTAATTGAAGTAACCGCTTGATGTAGTAAACATAAAAGCTCTGAGAAATAGAGCAATCTCATCTTGAGCAATGAGACATCAAAACCCTTGACACCAAAACACCTTCATCCACAGATGAACATGAGTGAGTGTCATTCCATAAAACTTGCGAAGTTTGAATAAGAAAATAGCCCTCTTCCCTCCCACTTAAAATAATGCACTAATACAGCTACTGATGGCTAAGAGATGAGAAACAGAACCTAAGTATTAGAAATATACTAATATGCTCTGTATACTAAAACAGCTTTTGAAAACCAAGCCCATTCACCTGCCTAAAGGAAGTGGATTCAGAGTGTTAATATATTGACAACATCCATGAAACCCTGCAAGTCAAAGCAGAACTGTCTTCCCTCAAGCTGCTGCTCTCATCCCAACCAATTTCATCCTTTCCTTTTATTAAACAGACGATTAAACTGATGGTGAATTAACTCCCTTTCCTCTGTACCTGTCAATTCCTGTCGCTCTGAGTCTCAAAAGATTTGCATTAATTTTTTTTTTTTCCACTAAACTGCAAATTCAGAAAATCTTTCCTATGTGAGTTTCAGTTCCCATTTTTCCTAGGCTGAACTCTGCCTGGTTTATCCTAAATTATCCGAGTCTGTCCTCTGTCATTTGAGACTCCAAAACTTTGGACTTCACAAATAAAAGCTTTTCACTTTCATTAGAGCATTATATACAACCATTGCCCTCTTTAATCTCATAGTTCTCACTTAGTCACAGCTCCTTATTAACACTCCATGTACTGTGCATGTGTCAGAGGACTTAAACACAACCTAGAGGATGGGGCCTACATATTCTTCATGCCCTGCTCAGCATGAGAGCAAAACATGCCCACTACACCAACACAGCACATTCGTGTCCATGCACATACAGATGGGAGGCTGTGAGAAAGGAGGTGGAAAATTACCATCTCTGTGTCCACAGGGAAAGAAAACATTTTCTGCTTCCCACCATCTAGTGCAAAATAATAAAACATCTCAGGCTATTAAGACATATTATGAAATTACACCTTGTTAGTTAACAAGAAGCACAGTAAACTCAAGTCAAAAGAAAAAAAATAGTGTTTTATTAACTACCACACTGTTATAATACACTTTAAACGTACAATAAGGTAGCCTTTAAATTTGAGGTGGTTTTAAGAATAACAAATGAACAGATTTCCAAATGGTTGTAAATAGGTGAACTGCAGTAATTATTGTTGTACATTTTTTGAAAATGGTATACCACTTACAGACTGGCTATATGACTTCATTTTGTACATTTTCTATAATTGAAAATATAAACAGTAATTAAAAAATAAAAAGAAAATTCAGCATAATAAAAAACATATATGTTTATCAGTTAAATGTACTGGATACATACAATTTTTAAGGGAAGAAGCAAAAAAGGAAAGATGGCTGATATTTAAATGCAGATTGACTAACCAAAAACTAAACAACAAACAAATAAAAACCTCATAACCCCCCCCCCAGTTCACTATGACTATATCCATATGTTTGGGAGTACTGTCAATATGGAAGTGATTTTTCTTTTGTATTTGCATATGTTATATTTTATTGGTAATTTACATGATGGCTTTTAAGGTCCTGGCATACAGATGTTTTTTTGGAAAAAGATCTGATAAAAATCACTGCTGAGATGCAATACACCTTATTTTTGGTCCTCCAATGTTCAAAAGAAGGGATATACCTCACTACAACATCTGCCTTACCACCCAAATGCTTCAACCTATACATATTTATTTTTCTTAACATTTTAAGCTTTTTAAACATTGATTATATTGCCCACCTTGATTATTGAAAGAATATTAACAAGACATCATTTTGGCAAATTAAATCTTAAACATGGCTTTTCAATAGGTTTTAAAAGGTGACTATCCCTAGAGTTCCATGTTAAAATGTAGTTTGCAAAATCTTACAAGAGTAATGCTTAAAATATTGTACATAGTTAACCTAATTAAAATAATTAGCTTCAAAATGACAAGTTGATGAGCTAAGTAAAGCCTACACTATGTAACATTTGCTTGGAAACTTGATTTGTCAGTTATGCATAATAAAAATTCCAGTCATCAAGAAAATTACAAAATTTCTTTTATCATAATGTGATTTCTTTTCACCCATCAACTTCTTTTATCTTACAATAGATAAATACCAACATGTTCTCATTTTTTTTACACTAAACCACACAGGATTGATGCATTTGGTTAGACTACCATTTCCATCGTTAAATTCTTTTTTTTTTTTTTTTTAATATAACTTGGTAAAATTTCTTCTCTTCTAGATTCCAAAAGTACCTACAAAACCCATGCAATTTTACCATTTTAATATACTATGGAATATCATACAAAGTAAGGCATTTCAGTGTCATGTATAACCAAGTTACTGTCAATCCAAAAATTTTTGCACATCAATAAAAAGATATCTAAGAACTTAGGAACAATATTCTTCTCACTACTGTATAAAAATAACCACAATTAATAGGTATCTTGTGTAATATTTACTCCATTGTCTCGTTTCCCGAAACTGTGACAAGCTGTAAAGGTATTTCAGTGTTGGTAAGAATATCCTGATTGCTGGTGCCAGATGTATTAACAGTTCCTATTCCTGAAACAGAACCTTGTTGAATATTTGCAAGGATAAGTGTTGTTCCTCCTGCAGTAATCAAAGTATCATCAGATGTTGCTTCTACTGATGCCAGCACTGTACTGCTAGAGTGAATACCTTTTTTATTCTGATGTGTTTTAATGTGTTTGGCAAGATGGTCACTTCTCATAAAGCGTTTTGAACATTCTGGACAGACAAATTTCTTCTCACCTGTCAAAGAAGAAAAAAAAATATTCAAGAACACTAAAAATTAAAATTAAACTTACTGCTTTTTAGAGTCAGAGTTCTAACATGAATTATACTGAGGAAGAAAGTGATCCAACATGATAAACTTGTGTGTTACATTTCTTGACACCCATACAAATCCCTTATGTAAGAACTGATTTAATTTTCTGTGTGTCACCGAGTTTGGGGAGATCTTTCAGGCATGCTAGAGAATATAGCCATCTCATATCCTCAGGCTGCTAAGTTTCACTGCAATTATTACCAATCAATAACTTCTAGGAGGAGAACAAAACCCACCAAATGATGGGCAGGGGAGACTGTATAACCTAAAATAGAATCACACTTGAGCATAGACAAGAGCACAAGAGCATTGGGTAACTCAGGTTTGAAGGAACCTCTGAATGTCTGTCTTCTGATCTCTTTTTAAGCAGTCACTTTTGATATCAGATCTGGTTGCTGAGGAATTACATTCAGTTTTCTTGAAAATCTTTAAGGATAGGGACTGCAGGAACTCCATGGGCATCCTCTTCCAGTGACTGGTTATTCCCACAAATGAAAAGTTTTTATTTATAGCTGTTCTGAACCTTTCTTATTTCAACATACGTCTGCTGTCTCTCATTCATCAATCAATACACCATCAGGGAAAGTAACTTTGCCTTCTTAATTGTGGCCTTTGCAGGTAACTAGAGAATTACTACTAAGCTCCCCCCGACATTATTGTTCTCTTTGTGCATCTGAATCCTACTGCCTTTCCTCATAAGGAAAATTTTCCAGCTTCCTGATCATCTTGTTCACTCATTAGTGAATTCAATCCTGTCATCAGTCTTCCTAATATTGAGTGCTGAAAACTAGATGTCATGTTCTAGATGCAGTCTAACCAGAAGAGGGGGATAATCCCTGTGACTAGGGTCTTTGCTTCTTTTGATACAGCTCTGGCATCTTTGCTGCTGGCCCTTGATCACGTTCCACTTGTCTATCAAGACTCCCAGGTATATGTCAGTAGAGCTGTTTCCAATCTCTCCATGCTTAGCCTGTGCTACGCTAAGTGTCAATTCCATCCCAGGTGCAGTACTTTGTGACTATTCTTGCTGAATTTCCTAGGATTCCTGTTAACCCATTCCTTAAGCCTCCGTCCCCTCTGAATAGCAGCCTTGTCATCAAGTGCATTGACTGGTCACTCCAGTTTGGGGTCATCCACAAACCTAAGAGGAGTAAACTCTGTTGATTCCTCCAGGTCAGTAATAAAGATTTTAAAAGAGGTCAAAGGATAGATCCCTGCAGTTCTCTACTTTTTACTGGTAGGCAGGTACACTAGGAGCCATCAACCACACCCTCTGAACTGGATCATTCAATGCACCTTTTTTTAAAAACCATCAGTCTGTCCATCCAGACAAACTGTAACATCCCAGCTTGGCTTCAAGCATCCAAAATGTCTACACAAGAGCACACCATTAAGAACAACATGGAATGTTTTTTACAAACATCCAAACACATTTTTCTAAGCAATGTAAATGCTGGTAAGCATGAAAATTATTTATCTATGGGTTTTTCAAATACTATGATTTTAAAACGTAAACATTCTGTAGAATGCAAATATGGATTTAGTTTCTAAGGAAACAGATAAAATAGACAATAAATTTTAAACTAGCTGCTCCTTGAAAAGGTAGAGTATCTACAATAATTTATTTCCTTTGTACTATACAGAAGGAGAAATGTGAACCTGAAGTTCCTAACCAGTGGTCTAACCATGAAAGTAAAAGATGTAGAATGATGCATCATCACATGCTCTTCTTTGATTTTAGGAAAGATATCTGATCTCCAGGCCACTTAGACCACTTTTTTTATTTTTCTTATTCAACTTTTAAGATAGAAACAGAGTTATAATCTGGTTCAAACAAATGAAATGCACTGCAGAGCCTAAACCAAAGTATTCTGATTAAGCTACATTAAACATTAGCTTAAATGTCAGTTCTGAATCAAGAGGTGGCTGTTTTATCTCCTCAGACCTACCTAAGTATCAATAAGATTTAGCTGATTTTAGAAAAATCACACTGCATTAAAATCAATCCAATTCAAAGATCTGTTCTCCTCTTAGAAGTTATTTATCCAAGCCCAGTCCATAGCACTCCTTTAGTTAAATACACCAGAATCAAAGACTGGAACCTGTGTGCGTTCTTCGGTGCCGCTGGAGCTCATCGCTGCGAGTGAACCTTTTGCCACAGAACATCCAATTACAAACAAATGGACGCTCTCCAGAATGCCAGCGGAGATGAGCTCTCAAATGTGATGTTTTCCCATATACTTTGCCACATCCTGGTATGTGACAAATGTGTTGCTTCTTTTTTCCCAAGTTGGAGCCTCTGTTTAAAAAAAAAAAAGAGAGAGAGAGAAGTTATTCATTCTAATACATTTTTCCTAAAAACTTGTCATACATATGCACGAGGCTACACATACATCAATGGATCTGCAAACCAACCCATGCAGCTTCATGTTTTGGTTTCAAATACAACTGGATTCCAGTACACTCCATAAGAAGCTGAAAATAAATTCTATAATGCTATCCCAACTCCACAGAAAATAACTTCAGCTGTGTGTGAAATGGATGTAATAGAAGCATAACCTTTAAGAAGCATACATACGTATGAAGTTGGAAATACAGTTACTATAGCAGTTTGTACCACTTTGATACTGAAGTGCCCATATTGTACATTTTTCCAAGTATCAGTTTTTACCATACCAAAGATGGTTTTGGCAAAGAAAAACACAAATTAATGCAACTGCCAAAATGGACACTGGAGATTTTGGCAACTGGGTAGAGAACAGATGGGACTTTTGGCATCTTGGGGAAACTCGAGAATCAGTTTGGGGTTTGAAGACAAGCATACTAACCTGAATGCTTTCACTAAAAGAAGTGGGAGCTGATCTTGCCGGCATTTAAATTAATTTCTGGGTTTTCAGTTAAAAAAAATAAATCCACCACAATGAATGAACTCAGAATTCACAGATCACATAATCCAGACTAAGTGTGATGCTTATTTTAAGACGCTGCCTCACTGAAATGGCAGGTGATTGATTCAGGGGAAGCACCTGATACAACAGCCTAATTTTATTTTTTTTTTTAATCAAATCACAAGAGATGGATAAGAGAAGACCCAGAGAAAGAGATCCGTCTGGCCAGTGAGGGCATCATGATTAATTTTAGCCAATTTAAGTGTTTGCTACTGCTGAAAGGGGCACTTGAGGGAATAGGTCTGGCTGACAACACAGCTATTTGAACGGTAAATGCTGGTACAAGGGGGGAGATTTGAAAATGCAGCCAAGGCATCAGGCCACCTGATTCATCTGCAATGTTAACTTAGAACACCTTAAGCGGATTCTGAAATCACAGTCTTGGGTGCTCCATCCTCCATGACTTATTATACAGTTGTCAGTTGCCTCCTCAGGGCAATTTTTCCCTTTAAGCTGGGTGCTTGAGCTTCTCGTTTACATCTAATGAAGGTTCAGGCTAAAGCGCATACACACTTCAAGGAGCTAGCAATTGCTGCAAGCATTTCTGAACATGCACAAAAATGTACTCACTCTAAAACCTCACAGTATCTAAAGGGGATTCCAGCCTAATCACATATGTACCTAAAACATTACAGACAGTCCAGAAAAGTAAGGAGATAAAATCCCATTAAGTCCTAGAAAATGTTTCTACGAATTCTCAGTACAGAGCAATCTTCATAGTGCTTCATTAGTATTCTGTCTCAGAAGAAGAAAACATCACTTTTTACCTACTAATTATTTGTAATGACAAATATAAATTTTGATTTCAGAACAAAGTCAATGGCAGCAGAAGC
Source organism: Chaetops frenatus (assembly GCA_013400775.1). Classification (NCBI taxonomy): domain Eukaryota; kingdom Metazoa; phylum Chordata; class Aves; order Passeriformes; family Picathartidae; genus Chaetops; species Chaetops frenatus. The sequence continues at coordinate 77,852 of VZTR01001753.1, forward strand.
AGAGTCTAGAAAGCTTTTGATCCTGCTGTTGCAGCAGGATAATCATACGAGGACTTAATCCTCACACCTTCTCCAAATGAACACTAGTGTCTTCCCTTCCACAGTAATCAATACAAATATTTTGTAACTTGGCAGATACGGTACATAAATTGGGTGAAATCACATCAAAATTCTCTTAGCATAGTTTTAATATTCCTAAGTCGATCATTTGCAATTGCTTCATTACACCTTTTGTCTAGACTGAAGGAAACCAAGGTTCAACTCATGGTCCTTACTGTGCATGGGTGGTATAGAACACCTAATTCTAAGTACCTCACCTGACTGGTGACAGAATTCCTTAACAGACCCCAAAGCTTCAAGTGAGAGGGAAGTTAAGGATCCACAGAATGAAACCCACAAGACTAATGTAAACTAGCTACTAAGTGTATTTATTCTATACAACTTCATAAGGGCATCTGTATGTTTGCTTCATGTGTGCTCTGAACTGACAGGATACAAGCCAAATTCTATCTGGACACTTTGCAGCTGGGACAGTCTGGCACTATGCCCTAATACAACATGATAAGGGGTCTTCCTTGCTGCACTGGCCAATAGCCATCATCACTGAATAGATGAATACGACTCCAGCCTACTCCTTGAGTGAGTCTTAGAAACAATTAATATTAGAGTATTTCCATAGTACATTTTAGCTTTACAAAGATTGGAAATAATGTTTCTCAACAGCCAGGCAGACTGCCACAGTTTCAGCAGGAAACCCCTTCATCCACCAAGAAACTGGACTTTATATTCAGCAGTATATCCAGCAGTAACATTAAGTATTTCAAGGGTAAAACACACACTTATTATTTTAAGAATGTGGATTTTAGAGTTACATGCCTGAAGTGGTACTCAGAAGCACAGTTCCTCTATATATCAGACAGTAGTAGTTATATCTCAGTGTAATTCCAGATGGAATTGTTAGGAGGGTGAAATCTCTAGATGTAACTGAGAAGAGACTGAACTTTCTACTTAACTTCAGACACCCTAACTAGAAGCCTAATACATTCTTTCAGGCATGTGTGTCTCTCTCTCCACTTCCTTATTCCCCATTTATTTTATAAGCTTGGTGGTAAAAGGTGTTAATTTACAAATCTAATACATTATCTTCTTCCTTTCCTACTTTCTTTCTTACCAAATAAGGCAAAGATAATAGTGGCTTCCCACTTCATAACACTGGTACAAATCTGAAGACTGCAATGTAGTTCAAGTCCAAAAGCCAACAACAAAAACCAGAAGGAACTTCTCAACTTGCCTCTGAATCCAGAAAACAGAAAATGCAAGAAATACCAAAACCAAGGCTATATGATAGATGAAATTATGATGAAGTCTGCATATATGAAGCCAATTTCTTTTTCCTTCATCATTCAGAACATAGGAGCAATGGCATTAATTGAGTGAAACACTATTCATTTTTTTCACATTGATTAAAGTACTTCTCTTGTTTTACTAGTTACATATTATTTATGTACTATGTTAAGTACAGAATTATTCATTTCTACAGGAGTTTTTTTTCCTCATCATGGGTACTGACAACATTCATTCACTGTATGTAAGCAATTCACAAACATTAATGGCTTTATCATCTTAACGTTTTGGTATGGTGAGCCTGAACCAGTACAATCACTTTGAATATCCAACTATGAGGTAGAAAGAGATTAAGGCCAAAACTGCCAAACACCCACCAGCTTGAGGTGTCAAGTTCAATATAGCAGAAGTATATTTTCTTAGAGTACTGTAGATGTTCACAGTCTGCTCAATCAACTTCTTCACAGGAACGAACTCAGTACTTCTGCAGTGGAAAAGGTATATAGATACACACCTCCAAAACTTCAGAGCCCTGTTTGCTGCAGTCCTGTATCCAATTCCCTAAATACCTCCCAATTTCTGAAATAAGTGAAGCAGGTGACAATCATTACACAACCCTGATTCACTCCCTGTGTATCAGCCATCCCATCCACTGAACAGCACTGACGTCATATGAAAAGAATAGTATGCAGCCAAGTAATGAGAAACCAAGTGATAATGGATATGTACAATGGATTAAGTTAAAATTGCCCAGGATATCTTAGCAAAGCATTTGCCCAATTTTAAATTCTGTAACTTTAACATCATTTTAAGAATTATGAATGCTATCTGAAATAATTTACAAAAGCAAATGCATTACTATCTGAAACTCTGCAAATCATCAGCAGAGTTGAAAGACAAATCAAAATTCAGAATTCCAGCACTAGGGATAAACAGGTAATTCTAGCAGCTATGGAACACGATCAACGCTCAATTATTCCTCCAAGTGGCCGTATTACTTTCTCCTGAACACTAAAGGAATTCTACATTCTGGTGGGAAAGAAAGTTGCTCTAGCAACTGTAAGCACTCTTTTCGCTCTTTTCTGTTTCCCCACCATTGTCTCCTCCATTATCCTATTTCTCTTCCAGTTCTAATTCTTCTCACATCCTGACTTCTTGTCCTACTTTTCCTAGTTACTTTGTATGTTTGATGTATCCAGGCCTTCCTTTACAGTGGATTTCAGATTCTCCTCTATCTAAACTCTGTCCTAGCTCATATCTCAACTCTTTCCCAAAATCGTATATCTGAGTTTTCAGTCAGACTATACCCTTCTCCAGACTTCCCAAACCATATGTCAAAAAGATTCTCTCATGCTGAAACTTTTAAAATTTCATTTTATAGCAACTCCACTCAGAAGGAAGAGGATTTTACAGTACAGATTTCTAAACTAAAGCTACTACCATTTGAAATAGAGCACAAGAAAGATCAAACAGGTGGAATCTTTGTTTCCTAAGAGTACAGGCAGTGCAAATCACATTTTCAGTGTTTCCTCCTGAAATGAAACAAATCTCAACCCAGGGTGTACTTTGGGCAGATTTTCATGGCAGAGCCAGAGTCCACTAAGAACTTAAAAACGTCTGTGCCAGGTTGCAGTGAACTACACATAGAAATTCAACAAGAGGAATCTGATGGACAAAGATGCTGTATAACCCACAGATACTATCACTAACTAATTTTACTAATTCACACTATAAACCCCAAATAAATAAAGATTTCAGTTTTAGTGAAGAAACTACTAGCAAAATGGACAAATTTTAGTGTATTGGAAAGAAGTCTCTGCACAATTCTATCAAGCACAAACACAACTAAATGCTTTCACTAGTAAAAGGCAGCTTATTACCCTTCCCCTTTTATATCCATAATCAAGACATTTAAAATTAAGTGTTTTGAAGTAAAATAAAATCTTCTTAATAAAAAAATCAGTAATATTTTAATGAGATGCACAATAATAAAGCATAGGTTCCAATGCAACACTGAAATTGAATGAACTGGAACTTAATATCTCTTTGTTAGTCAAATCTCACTAACTTTGACTGAAAACAGTTCAGAATTTGGTATTTAGAGTTATTATACAAACCTTGNGAAATGCAGGAACACAGGATTTAATCAAGTTCTTGACATATGATAGGAAGCCAATCATAGATGTGCACATTCCAAAATATTTCATTTTCATACTTTTAGGGCAATGTTCTATCCCACTCACTTGTACTAGGTGACATCTAACTCCACATTTTTTTCAACTAATCTCAATGGAGTAACTCAGAAAGAACGGAATAATCTGCTTTTTCATCTGCAAACCCCAAAATGAAGGTGGTAGTCCTATATTGCATAAACTCCTTTGCATAAGCCTCTAGTTTCCTCTCACTGCAGACAACTGCTGTTAAGAAAAGCCCTTTTTTTTCTTGCCCATTATTCATTTTTCATCACTGTATGTGTGATATGACACTGAACTTTACATACCTTCCACCACCTTCTTTGCAGTTGGGACATGTACATGCTACTCGTCGCAGCCTTTTACCCTCCTGATGTGGTTGGTCCCCTTCGTCATCTACAACCTGTACTCTCAAATGTGTTAGATCATTAGTATTCAGTGTAGAATCACCACTGAGCTGCCACTCCTCTGGATCAGGATCCTCTTCTTTAATCCTAATATCTGAGAAAAAGAACAAACACAGATTCGTAAGTAGCCCATTAAAAAGAAGGAAACCATAATGATAAAATCTTTTTACTCTTGAGAGCATTATGTCAGTCAAAAGCCAACATCCTTAAGTGCATTCTGACATTGCTTCTGTGCCCTTGTAACCTGTATTTTAAAAGTTTATCTTACTATACATTTCAAAGTTGAAGATAAGCTATAACAAAGTATTATAGTTTAAGTTTAAACTGTTCTTGGTGAGAAATGCTGTCCCCAGGAGAATATTGTTTGCTTGAAACTTGGGAAAAACTGAGGAACAAGAGGTTGGAAGAGGTTGAAGAAAATGTAAACACGTTTCAAATGATCCTGAGTAACCATTTCTGTTTCCACAGCATTTCTGAATTAGTGTCACATGTAGTAGAAACAGCCTTCATCAATTGTCTTCAAAAGTTTTAAGTATGCACAGAGACATAAAAAGTAATGTGAGGAATCAGTCTAATAAAAGGTTTTCACCTGAGTACTTAAGGAAAACAAATAAATTAATGTTTTTGTTCCATTTCACCTTTTCACTTGAAATTTATGTCGTCTGCACAATACATAGAAATCATTTAGGGAAGAATGGTTTTCAGCATTAGACATAGATAAACAACACATGAGCCACTTCAATGTTTTGATATACCAGTAGTCAAAATAGGTCTTAGCAGGGTCCTGGATACAAAAAGGCCTCCTAATTATTCCTTATAGGATGGGCATTTGCAAATATTTGTACCCTCTCCCTACAGAGCATTCATTCAATCTAATCCAAGAACTAATTACAGCATCATAACAACAACTGTTTTAACAAATTTACATTTTAATAGGAACATCTCCCCCTTAAACGTTATTCTGTATTCCCAATGGGCTTAAAGTCTGGATTCCAAAAAAAGACAGTTTGTATGTATCATTTTAGAATGATACAGCCCCTTCTTTGGTTCATCAGAGTAGTTTACTCTGCATTTTTTCTGTGAAAATGATTAGCCACTAGCACAAACTAATAAGTAAACAAACAATTTGGGGAGCAGGGTATTCTTTATTTTATTATT
>VZTR01001758.1:8749-20586 GCA_013400775.1 Chaetops frenatus
CCCCAGGAAGGAGAAAAAAAAAGTTGTTGTCCTTTAAACCACAACAAGTTGTTTTTCACTAAAATTTGTATTTTGATACACACATATGCTGTAAAATTCAAACGCTTTCAAACTGCAGAAGTCTAGCACATGCAATGCAAACACTTGAGCTCACAAAAATACCAGAAATTATGGGAAGAACTTCCGGGTAATATTTATGTGACAAAGTTAAAGAGATTCATGTGTTGAGGAAGAATGTCATTTGTGCTAAGCATGTTCTGTGGTTGAAGAAACAAAGCCTGACTTCACCTCAACACTGTACCACAGTTTGTTTGCCAGTTGGAAGAACAGTGTTGATAAAACTTGTAGGATATTTATGTCTAGCAGTGGTGAAACAGAAGTGGACATTTAGTCTGAGGTCCGTGATTATCTTTAGTATAAACAAAGATATAGCCTTGCCCTTTTGAAAAGGTCAGGTGCAACATTTCCTAAGATGCTGGGCAAACTTTCAGAGCAAGAAAGGGCAAAGAAGGAAGTATTTAGAGGGAATGTGGGATGCACAGGCAGAAATGGTATGTCAGCATGGCTGCGTGACCGGGTTCAGAGAGGGGAAATGGGCATAAACACAGCAATCTGATGATGAGCAGTTTTAGCACTCCAGGTCTCAAGAAATGGAAGATGGATTACCTCTATCATCCAAAATAGAAGAATGGAATTATTTTCAGAATTTAAACTTCATAATGCCCCTATCTCAGTGGTGTAAGCCACCTGGCAAAGGATAAGAAATTAAGCATGCAATGCCTACCTCCCACTCCTGGTTTTCTGCTTGTAGGAAGTTCTTTAAGTACAAATAGGGTATGACTCTTTGCTGTTTGTCAAGGACTTTTGTAATTTTTTGAGTGAAACAAAGACTAGACTAAAACCAGGTTAATGTTTTTCCAGTGCACACATTCACATATAAATCCTTACTGATCATTTCCATTTTATGTATCTTGGACATTCTTAAACTGGTACTAAATGGGTGGGAACTGTGAGATTTAGAAGACACTAAACTGCGGTTTCTGTGAGCAGCAGATGAGCCAGTGCTGTGGTTTAACCTCACTCAGCCACTAAGCCCCATCCAGTCACTTGGTCACTCCCCCCAGTGTGGCAGGGGAGAGAATTGGAAGAGTAAAAGGGAGGAAATATGGGTTGAGATAAAGACAGTTTAATAGGCAAAGCAAAAGCCATGCATGCAAGAAAAGAAAAATGAGGAATTCATTCACCACTTGCCATGGCCAGGCAGGTGTTCAGCTATTCCCAGGAAAGCTGGGCTCCATCACATGTAACAGTGACCTGGGAAGACAAACACCATTCATTGCTCTGAATGTGCCCCCATTCCTTTTTCTTCCCCCAGCTCTCTATGCTGACCATGATGCCATGATGGTATGGAATACCCCTTTGGTCAGGTGGGTTCAGCTGTTCCATCTGTGTCCCCTCCCAAAATCTTGTGCACTCCCAATTCCCTTGCTGACAGGGTAGGGTGAGAGACAGGAAAGGTCTTGACACTGTGCAAGTGCTGTTAATAAGCAATATTATGCTTATGTTATAAGCTTACAATATAAGCAATATTATGTTCTTAAGCAATAGCCCAGACACCTCTCTGTTATTAACACTGTTTTCAGCACAAATCCAAACTGCAGCTCCATTCTAGCCACTATGAAGAAAATTAATGCCATCCCAGACAAAACTAGCACAGCCAACATCAGAGGAAATAGTTCATCTGCATGCCTTAAAGAGATAAATACACTTTTATGTACTTTACCAAGCAGGACTTTTATGGACTTTACCAAGGCTTACAGTTTTGTTGAACTGAGGTAAATATGTATGCGTGTGTGTATATATAGATACATGCCTTTTATCAGCAGTAGAAGAAAACTTTTAATCTCACTTAAACTCCTGTCTTATTCCCTTCAGTTCTATCAAGGACTACCAAAAACAAAACAACTGTGCAATTGCAGTATATTTTTTCTCAGTGTAAAGAACTGAGACTAAGGTGTGGATTTCTACTGTACATTTTTCCTTTTGCCTAATTTATTTATTGATGAATCTGGATTCCTGTTTGATGAAGTTAGAGGAAACCAAATTTTTTGTGTTAATAATAATGTAATTTTTATATTTTAAAATTGATCAATCTTGGCTAAAAAGGAGAGGTATTACAATTATTCAGTCAATGATTCAGAAAGGTACAGATCGTGCTGGCCTGCTGAGTAAGAGAGGAATGCTCAATAAGTGTCAGAAGGTGACCAGGTGACAGATTTGTTTCCCAGGTGTTGTTGTTGGCACTGCACCACTGTGTCTACCTTGTTCTTTGGAGGCTGTGGCACCATGTGAACTCTACAAGGCACAGGGCAGGAGTGATCAAGAGCTCATATGAATCAAAGTGATTGAAAGAGAAAGGAAGGTTAAATCTGAGCTCAGAGAATCTGTTTTGCTCCATTTCAGTGTCTGCTGAGAACACCAACTGCCTGAAGCCATACTCTGTTAGGTTAGCTGAGCCTTTTCAGCAGTGCCATACTCCCAAAAAGCCATCTGCAGTGCCTGGCTAAAAGTTATCTGTGACCATTATATTAAAATGTACAGTTTTAGTCTTTTTTTTTCCCCCACTGGAAAGAAAAGAGAACAAGTATGCTGGGACTACTTCACTCTACCATGACCTCTAGAACCACAAGCTTTTGTAATAAAAATGTCTTTCCAAGAGCCTTATATCTGAAAACAATTTATTGCTAAACTAGATAAACCCAGTGACAACACATACAATTCAAGATTAACATTTCAGTGTTTTCAAGTATATCAGAGACATATAAGTTTTGTTTTAAATGTATGCATTTTAAAATATGTTGGACAAGTAATTTTTCTGTTACCAGTAGGGTTTATTTTTCACTTTTATTCACTATCTTGCAACTCAATATCTTTTTTTTCTACTTTGTAAATGTTCTGATAATATTTTCTCAGTATTTTTTGAAAAGGGTAGGTGTCTGCAGTAGTCTTACCTTACAAGTAGTTCTGAAAGAGTTTCAGAAAGACAAAAATGTTGAACTTTAGTGTTAGGTCCAGGGTTGCACACAATCCTGGGAGCTCCTTTGTGACTATCCCATGTCTCTTATGACCATTGGTAATCACAATATCAATCACTGCTGCCCATCAAAATAGAGATAAAATAATGCATCCAAAGATATATTATACCAAAGGAGAAGATTAAAAAAAAACAAAAAAACAAAAAAACAAGCAAAACACTTTTTGACTCACGAAGAACATAAAATGTCAAATAGAAAAGATTATATTATAACCCTCACATGCTGCAATTCACTTCAAGGCCAACTGTGCTATTTACTGAATAAGTTGATCATTATTTCCATTCTGCATTCATCATAAAACACAAGTAGCATAACATTAATTTGCTTCTCAGGATGACTTGTATTTTTCTGTCAGGTACCCTAAATTTAGGAATTTACTGTTTTGCTGTGACAGACTCTGATCTGATGACTTTGAGGTACTAACATAACATTCTTAATTTTTCCCATGGTGAGCTGAAATGAGGTATTAAGGAAAATATAGAAGAAAAAAAAATCCAGTTAGTCTCTGTAGGAAATAGCCTTATATGAAACACAGTGGGGGTACATGTAGTTATAGGTGGCTGGTAACTTCATATGCTGTGAATTTTTAATTCTGTATTTCAGAAAAGCTTCTAAATCTTGGAGTGAAGACTAAAAGTACATACACCTAAATACAAGTGAATGTAGACCTTTCATGTATGTGAATTCCCTGCTATTTTTAATATACATTATTTCCCCCTAGTTGTATTTTATGCCAAAATCTTCTCAAATAGTATGCTACCTAAGGAACAAGCTGAGAGTAAAAATTAGTGCAAACTTATACCAAGAAGAAAAACAACTTATAAGAAACTAGGTATTTTGGATTTTTAAAGTGGTCTCTTGGGTCTTGCTTGAATTTTGAAAAATACCTCAGCTGCACAAAGGTGATTATTTGACAGTGAAGATATTAGACTCCCAGTAAGAATTCTAGAAAAACCCATGTTGCATCAGTGGGAGTTCATGGGCTGAAAATACACTAGAAACCTCAGTTTAGAGCAGCATTCTCACTAATAGTATGACCACAAATATCTTGTGGCTCTTTCAAATAAAATCCAATGAATTTTCTGTGAGAAATACATTCTTCTTTCATAAGTGCCTGTAGTACATTTGAAACACCTCTCAGAAAGAACGTCTTGCTAATATCTTTGTTAGGGAGAAAAAAACAAACCTTCCAGCAGAAAACAGAAGACACATTCAGACAACTCAGATATGAGTAGAATACCTTCCCTAGCCTGTATATGTGCTTTTGGTGTTTTAGTCTGTTTTCTTTACCTGCCAAGCCTGAAATACCTTTTGACTCCCCTGCATGGCTGCAAAGTGGTGGTCTCAGAGAAGTGACCACCTAGGTGTTTCTCTGGAAAGGTCATAAAAGGATTAAAATGTGCTTTCAAGTATTTGGAAAATATATTTTTAATTAAAAAAAATAGATCTTTTATCTATATCTGTATCATCTACATCTATAACTGCAATATAAATATCACTCCCTGAATTTGTCCTCCATTAGTTGTTTGACATTCTACAAATTTGAACCATTAGGAGATTAAAAAAAGATGGCAAGTTTAAAATGAGAATCACATTTTCAGAAAACTTGAGTTGAACCATTCAAAATCATACCAAAACATGAAATTATTAATTTTAAATAATCTCCTAGAAACAGAAGTGCCTAATTATTATCCCTGATAAGTTGTTCCCTTCTCTGCTCTCTATTAACCCCCTTCTAGCTGCTCTTCTGCAGCACAGCTGATCCTTCATTCAGCTCTACAGGTGTTTGCCAGTGTCTGAAATCATTCCCATCCACATTTATATGACAAGATCACATTTTACCTCCAAGACAAAAGCAGTGTCTGCTTCTTTCCATCATGTTAGCAAGGAAATGGGAGCTTTTTCTGTTCTTTTCCTGGATGATGAGCATTTTGAGCTACTGGTTTTTCCCACTTACTCTCATTTCATATATCACAGTGCGAAACTGTATTTTCTCAGATGCATCTGAGGACTCTGTTTAGTAGTTTGCTTGATTATAAGGGAGGTTATCACAACCATTGATTTTGATCATGTAATCACGTGCTTTGCAGCACCCTCCGAAAATATATATTCTCTTGCCATATGAAGAAATAGTAATACTAGCTCCATGTTCCTCTTTAGTCACTTTTGCAGCGCATTGTGATAAAAACCTAATAAAAGTCTGTCATTTTAATAATTACTGTAAAATGCTGTTGACAGAATTGAAATTGCTCAATCATGTCCTACCCACTTATAGAGCAAGAAGTTATTAAATTTAAACTTCTAAAAACCAGAACATGAAATACTAAGGCAAGCCAGGGATTTATTCTGTAAGATTTGATATAGGGATTGACACCTTTCCCCACTATTAGTACTGCTGTTATTTATGCTCTTTTTTGCACACTATGGAAATACCTTCATGGCCACACAGCTTCACTGTGCTCTCCTTCCCTGGGCACTATTGGTACCTCAGTTTAGGCAAGAGAAATGGAGATCTCTGAGAACATGGGCTTAGAGAAAACACTGTTCCTTCCACTGTGTCCTCTGGAAGTGACACTGGGAACAAGAAGAGGTTCAAAGGTCCACAGGCTTCCAGTTCATGGAAGGTTCTTCATCTCTTTTTGGGAATCCAGGCTGTCAGATGATGGTAAATTTAACACATAAAAGCAGTAATAACTTAACAACCTCTGCTAAGGGATAACATGAACTTGTTGTGTTTTCTAGCTGGAAAAACTTAAGAAGAAATGTGGAAAATATACAAGGAAATACAAGGAAAAGGCAGTCTTGTTTAAACTGATAGTAACATGTATTATAAATGTTATTACTCAGAGGTGCAACCACACTGGCTGATGGGCTTGCTAGAAACAGAATTCAAGAGCTTTTGATGCATTTGGAACAAACATATTAGGGAACAAGTGGCCTATTTTTCTCCTGGCTATTATAGATAAAAGAGTCCTGCCTTGTAGATTGATATTTTCCATGACTAAGTGAGGACTGAAAAAAACATAAATGTGAGGTTGTGTAAGCCAAAAGCAGTCAGGAACAAGCCTGAATTTTAAAACTTTGTCCTAAAATGGTCATGCATTTTGTGCTTTGGACTTACTCATCAGTGTGTCAGATGAGTGTTCAGATTTAAGAAAGTAGGGATGTTCTCCAGAGAGTACTACTGAAGAAATATTAGGCAGATTAAACAGAAATTTCATCTTGCTTTGCTATAACTTTTCATTTCAGAAAGAGATTGTGCAGAAGGAGTCAGTGGGTAACCTTAAGTTCATGGCAGTTTTTCAAATGAGTTGGAGTGTAATAAAAATATTTTCATTTTATTGCTATTATTGTTACATCATTATACATTGTTCTAAAAAGAGGTTAAGTAAAATCTGGTAATTTTTGTTATGCTTCAATCTCTACTATTTTTATACTGTCTTCTTGAAAATCTTCAACAAATATAAATGGTCTAGGATTATATACATTTTGGAAAGCAAAATATTTGAAAGGATCAGATCTCTGCCAATGCATGCTAAATTTTAAAATAGCACTAAATTGTGTTTGCTTGTCATTAACATATATGAACTGCCACAAAATTTCATTGCTTATCTGCCAATTTTGGCAACAGGGCTGTAAAGTAATTTTTATCCAAGACCATCTTAAGGTAGAAAATTTCTCATTTGTCAAAATAACATCTTCTCTCAGTTCCACTCTATCTGTCAGCTTGCAGCTGTAGACTTATACTTGAGTTCTGCCCTACAGTTCTGTGCACTTTCTCTCACTTTATTTCTTTCTTATGAGTAATGTACAAAAACTATTTTGGTGAGACTGCTTTTTGCTTGTCACAACACAAACCAGAGTGAGGTCTTTTAGAAGGATACTGATTTTTATAAACACAGTTTACGAAATTCTCCTTCTTCTTCGTGACTAAAATCAGGGACACTGACACTTCTTCATCCCTATTCTTAGTAAATCGGAAAAAACCTCCCAGCTTTTACATAGAACACTATGATTTTATACAAGAAAAAACACTAGTACCCCAACTGTAAGTGAACTAAGAGAAGTTGTGGAAGAATAGACCAAGGATCTTCTATCTCAGGGATCTAAAAACTAAAATACTGGTTTGCAATGATGACTTTTACACACACTCTCTGTGTGTCTTTGAGCAGGTATAAAAATTTCTCCACAAAGTTTTCTAGAGACAAGAAGAAAGGAAACAGTATCAACCCAATGCTTTTAGAGAGTAGATTGTAAGTTGCTATCCTTAGTCTGAGAATTGATTTATTTTTTTTTAATGAACCGTGTGCCAAACAGCTTTCAAGTGTCGTAGTCTTTGATCCTGTGCTAAAAAACTTCACAATTTTTTCTCTAGTGTATTTACATGTTTTCTCTTTTCTATTTTTTTAATTGTTGTTGTTGATCAGCCCACTGGAACTCTCTTATACCAGCTAAGAAACAACAAGATGTTTTTCTGTCTCAGAAGCAGCTCTAGATCAAGTCATGAAGAAGTAGCACAGGACCAGAGAGCACAGAGAGAGTAGGTTTAGGATGAGTGAAAAAAAAAAAAGATAACACAGTTGCAAAGAGAAGTAAAAAGTAAAGCATTTATTGATAACCTTTATTTCTGTAGTAACTGAATTATAATGTAATTTTAATTGCATGATCATGTACTTTTTCTATCTGCAAAAGGGAAGAATAGTACAACTTTATCAAATCCTAATGAGTTTACATGAAACCAAGAAATAATGTTTCTTAGATGTGTGATCCAGACCTTACAGAATACAAAATTCTGCCTTCATATAAGAAATTCCTAAAATAGGGATTTTGTTGAGGATAATTTTTTTTTCTTAAGAGTATCTAAGTAAATGCCTGTTCCAGCACCTTGTGTGAAATACAAGGCTTATGAGTAGGAATGCACAGAAATGCTGATATCAGGAAGAGAATCCTAGATGTTCATTTTCCCATAAGCTTTACAGAAAGGCTTCAATGGGATAAATCCCCTTGGTGTTCACAGAGTAACAAAATTCGTTGCCCATGGTGTAAGAGAAAGAAGCACTAGGAGCAGTTCCTGTCAAAGGAGTTTTCAGATACTCGTTAGATTATCTGCTCTCATTTCCCTCCCTTGTATCTAGCTCTGCCCCACTAGTCTCTATCACTTGTCTCTTTTCTTTATCTCCATCTCCTCTCCCAGGTTTTCCACCACTGTGGCAGAAAATGTATGCATTGCAAAGAACTCCTTCATTCCAACTTTCAACCTCTATCTCAAGTCCTAATATTCTGTGGCTGGTGTGTTCTGTGGGGAGATCTGCCTGGTTTTGTCTCACAGCCCCCCTCAGCTTCCAGTCCCCCTATATACTCTAGGCAGGCACACACAAAGAACCTAAAAATCCTCTGCTAAGCCCTCGTGATCTTCTGTTTGATTTTGCAGGAAGTGTGTTTTCATTATTCTGTTGTATTTTCTTTTCTCTCCAAGTTAATTAAAGTTAATTGATTAATTGGTACTCTGCTATAGCAACTACCCAGCTGGAAAAGCACCAATCTGCAGAGTGATCATATGTGTAGAGCATTTCTAATTTTTTATTTTATGTGAAAAGGCCAGAACTCCTTCTAAATTAGCATTAACAATGTGTATCTTCCAGGAGAAGCAGTTAAGATAGAGTACAACCTAAGTACTCACAGGTTCTACCCAGCTTTCTGCAGCAGAGGCACTTGAAATCAGATGCACAGATGTAGCTTTGTTTCCAGCCATGCAACTCCAGGAATTCATCTTGTGTTAAAATGGTTTGTCTGACTTCTTGCATTTTTTATTGCCAGCAGTCCACCTGGCAGCCTCTCTGGTGCATAAGCTATCTGCACATTTAGGGGGAAAAAAAGCCCCAACTTCCTTTAATAATATATTGGCAACAGGAACTGGGTACTTCCATAAGTCAATGGTGGCAATTGAAATTACATATTTAGAGTTGTACTTTCACTCCTATTTACATGCTAATATCAAACCTATTTCTCTTTGTCAGTGAATTTGTAAAAATTGGGGCATTTGTTTCAGTTCATTGCATTTGCAAGTATTTGTAGAGTCCACTGCTCCAGTGACTCATTCTGGAACATACACATCACCAGTCATCCTTATGTAGTGTAGAAGAAAACCTTAAATTGGGCCAAAGAAATCTTCAAAAATGCTGAATATACCAAAAACATTGACTTGATTTGAGATGTTTCCTTATAATTTCATAATCAGTTTTTGTAATCAGTTCCATGATTTTCCATTCTTCTCCTGATTCAAAAAATTTGCAACTATAAATTCTAAGTTATATTTTGCCTAGGCAGAAAGTAATTTTCTTGCTATTTACTTTATTTGAGCAATTGAGTAAAGCAAAAAAAAATTATAAAATATCTTGTGGTCATTGATGTTTCTATAGAAAGAAGGATTTGCTGTTGTTCAGGATGTGGTAGAAAGATATACATATATTCACCTCTGTAAAGTTCTTCCAGTATCTGTCAGAGGGTTAGGGTAAACCTGAGCTGTACGATTTTCTATGAAACTGCACACAAATGCATTTACTTTCTGTAGAATAACTTGTTATTGTGCCCAGGGTGAGGTAGAAAATTAATTCCTGAAAGCATATTTTCCTTATTTTCTCAGAAAATGAGGTAGAGTATACGATGTGTCCCTGTAACTTATAGGAACAAGAAATTATGAAAATTGAGGGAAAATTTCAATTTATGAATTATTTATTTTAATAAACTGTAGATTCACTTCCAGTTTCTTTCTAAAACTGTAGATTTGTGCATTCAAAGGTGTAGTGTCATACCTAACCTTATCCAACTCCCACATAATATCTAATGTATTAGATAGGCTGATTTGGGAAAAGATTACTTCTCTACTAAATAGAGAAATTTCACTTCACCTTATGCTAATGTAATTATTTTGTGCTTAAAATTGTTTATTAACACATTTTTCCTCATTTTATTTTAGGATTTTCTCTAATGCTTAAAAAAGAATATTCAGATTCAAAGGCACATCACATTTGAGCAAATAATTATTAGTACTTTTATGAGATAAGCTGATCACTGGAAAAAATTGATCTTATTGTTTTGAGCAGTGAACATTAACATTAAAAGGTTTTTATTTTTCAAGGCCATTTTATTTTCAAAAATATTTGGGAATTTATAAAACTTTGCAGGAGAATATAATTTTTCCAGCCCAAAGAACTAAAGGTCAGATCTCACTGTTGACATAAGTAAACCTTCTGACATCTAGCAAATGATGATACATTTGCATATAGATTAATTTTTAAATTATTGCAGTTTATTTATTTAAAGGAAAGTGAAATCAATTAAAATACAATACAAAAAGACATCACTGAAAAGAAAAATCAATATTCTTCCTATTTACAGAATCTAATGTGAAAATCATCTTTTTGAAAAAACAGCATATTAATTTGGTAGGAAAAAAATCACTATCACTTATAAACATCACTAAAACCAGGTAAATCACATCATTAAAATAAATTAAATTTCTTTAAAAAATAACTAAAACATTTCTAATCATTGATAGAGATCATTAAACATTTACTTAAGTAGTATCTTCTTCTATTTGTTGAGGTTATAAAATATCATATTTGGATGGACATAGTTGCTTTATTAAGCCTGCATAATTTTATTCAGCTGTATTCCTCACTGCAAACAGAAGAAATCTAAATTCCCTAAACAACTTTATTATTTGTTGGTGTTTCATAAAACAAGAAACACAAAAGGAAATTGAAAAATGTCCATTTTTGTCATTAATTTTTTTCTCTAGGTTTTGTAGAGAACTGTAGCATGTGGAATAATAAATTAAGATTTCACAGATTTTTTGTAAATAGGAGCATCAAGATTAATTGATTTGGGAAGATAACTCTTAGTTGAAAAAGCACAAATAATAACTTTTGCAGACATTGCTGACTTAACATGATCTATTCTGACGTAGGTCTATCATTGTCTGTAAACATGAATATCAGAGAAACATACACACCTCAATAATGAGTGTGAAGAGTGCAGACCCTGCATGCAACTGGCTGGATTTTCTTTTTTTTTAACAGTCAGTGCTTTTCATCAGTTGAAAGGATGGAAAGTGAGTTATCTGTAGAAAAAATCCTACGGTGTTAACAGTTCAAGGTAGGGAAATAAAGAAAAAAAGGACAGCAGAGTCTGTTTTTCTCCACCTCTTCAGAAAGCTCAGACCTGGATGACTTTCCTGAAGGGGAGGAGAACCTCACCCAGTGCTTCTGTGTGCTTTATAAGTAGGAGGTAACATTTCATGCACGATTTTGTTCTGTGGGCTGGACCCACATAATTATGTGACATCAAACTCTTGCGGGAGGCTGCCAATTAGTTGCTGTTCATACTCTACAAGCCAATAAAGCATGGAAGGAATTATTAATTAAAGAGGACTTTGCTGCACCTTTCACCTCAGGAAAGATGGAACTTGGTGTGTTGTCCTCTGGATGCACCCACAGTGCATTTGGTGGTTAAGTTTTTGTGGACAGAATGTTGACCAAAGAACAACATCTGCTGGTGTGACTGACAGAATTAAATATAACAGTTCCTCGGGGCAATTGTGGACTGCTGTGTAATTCTGTGTAACTACAGGAATTTTAAAATAAATGTCATCTTTAAGAGATCATGTCTAGTCAATCAGTTACAAACCCAGCAGAGTAACAAAAGATGCCTATGAGGGAGAATAGTATATGGAATATCTAA
>VZTR01001758.1:80577-93427 GCA_013400775.1 Chaetops frenatus
TTTTAATTCTGGAGAAATTCCACTTACTTGCTTCAAGTTTCCCTTAATCCATACCAAAGTAATATACTTTGAACCCAAGTTACATGATACCAACTCCCTTTTCCAGTATTTCCAGATGCTTATGATTTTTTATTTAACATCTTTAGCTGTTTTTAATTCTGGAGAAATTCCACTTACTTGCTTCAAGTTTCCCTTAATCCATACCAAAGTAATATACTTTGAACCCAAGTTACATGATACCAACTCCCTTTTCCAGTATTTCCAGATGCTTATGATTTTTTATTTAACATCTTTAGCTGTATCTGCATGTACACTGTGAGATTTATATCCAAGGTACACATTTGCATTTCCTCCCCATTAAAACCTTGTGTGCATGTATGGGCTTAGTCTGAAATGGAAATGGCTGCAACCTTCCAAATCCTGGAGCTCAGATGCTATCTCTATAACCTCTTATAGTCTTTGTAAAATAGAAAAATATTCTTGTGCATGAATAATAGATCAAAGGTTTGGAACACAAACACATCACAAAAATATTGCCATTATCATTATCAGTATTTGTTTTACTTATTTTTTATGAGTACATTAGAATTCAAAAACTTGTCTTATTCTACTAGAATAATCCATATCAGAATTTCACATACTGGGTATGAAGATACCATAGCTTAAGACTACCTACCAAGACTACATATCAAGACTATCTAACCTCTGTTTTGGTTCCTGTTAATGGTTTATTACTGGAGTGATGTATTTCACAAGAGAGGGAGAAAAAGGATGTGATCTTATTATGCTCATTCCTCCTTTAGTTGTATTCACTTCTTAGAGGAGAGGTCTTGAAATGATCTGACCATTTATGGCCTCAAGAAATACGTGTGCATCTTATATTATACTGATTACTGGTTATGTTATACTGACTGTTGCTTATGTTATACTGACTCAGCTCACTGGATCTTTTCAGGCATTCTGGAGAGATTCTCATTCAAATTAGACACACAACTGCATTTAAATCTTTGGGTTTTAAGTTGAGAACTGAAATCTTGGTAAGGATAATTGTGACTGGAAGATGGGAAGCTATGCATTCAAATATATTCGAGGTAATTTTTAAAAAAAAATGTGTGAAAAGAAACTGTAGCAACTGAGCATGAAAAGATGTAAAAACTTTAAAATTTAACTGAGTGCCTTCTTTCTCACATTTCAGAAAATATGCCCATGTTCTTCCTTATACTGTCTTTCCCTATTGATGTGTTTAGTAAAAGCATTTTAAAGCTTTGAAATAAAGACATGGTCTACTGAATTCTGTGAGGCTGTGAGGTACTCAGTTTTTCACTTAAATAAAAACCTATATATTCTTAGGCTTCTGGATGCATATAATTGAATCAATGCTTAAAAGCCAATAGGTTCTTGGATGCTTTCAATTAAATTTAGTGCATGAAAATAGCTTTTTTCTGGCCAATACTCACATATGCTCTTAAGGCAGCATCAGTAATCTTCTTACATGTGTATATATAAATCAGGAGTGACTGTAATAGTCTTAAGGGCCATGTACTGGAGAAACACCAGAATGAGACTAGAATCAGGATTCAAAATTCTTTCATGACCGTGACCTAATCAATAATGAATATGCATTAGTTTTGGAAATGTTAAAGTCAGGAAATGGTATCAGACTTTAATTTATTTTAGCAGATGTATGTGGGTTTGTCACAGGGTCCAGAAATCAAAGTAATGTACACCTGGGAGCTCTGTTACCAAATGAGCTCATCTAAGTGTGGGATGCAAATAGAGCAAACCTGGTGAACAACTTGTCAGAGTTCATTCTACAGCCCCGGAGCCTGTTCTTCACATGGGCCCAAATTTCTTCAACCCAGATTTTTATGGAAGCATATTCTGTATGCAATAAGCAGAGTTAGCCTTAGTATTGATTGAAAACTAGTTTATAAAAGCCAGGAGCCATTCCATTTTAGCCTCTTGAGAATGACTCAAGATTTTGTCCACAGCAATTGGATTTAATGATCTTGATAGCTACTGACACATCAGTCTTTTCAGAATCCTTTCTGTCTGTATAATTAAATTGAAAGTTGGCACCAGGGAGTCTCAAACTCTGTCAGGTAGTACATGTTTTTCCTGGCCTAGAATGGAAAGACTGTACAAGCAATGAGTTATTCTGCTTCGCTGGATTGGGAGAAAAGAGAGGTTGGGAGTGAGCTTTTTGTCCATGGGTTGATTCAGTGTTCCATTCATTGGGCTATCATTATTAAGGGTTCCTGTCTGATGACTGTTCTCTCTGACATACTTTATTTGCATATTTGTTTTAAATAACATGGTATGTTTTTATGTAAACTGAGGCCAGAGAAGAAAGTCTGCCTTTTTGTTTTGCACTGAAATTCCCTCCATTTTCCTCTATTTGTAGCTGTTGGCAGGTCTAATTTGTCAACTGTGTGACCATATACCATTTACAGTCCAGCTGCCATGTAGATTTATAACAAGGTTGGCACATTAGAAGACACACAGACTCTTGCTCCTAGAATACTATTTCTCCATCCTATTTTGTCTGTTTTCTTTAATCATTATTTCTCCATTCCATACACACAGATATATAGGTATATGACCAAGAAATTATTGTTTGGAAATGTGATGACTAAATGGATATATGTTAATAAAATAATACTTGCTTCCAAATATTTTCAAAATTGAGACAAAGAAAACTGAGTGATGAAAATGAAGTTGTTTTTTAAATAATTTTAATGCAAATTTTCACTGAAGAGGAAAAAGGTTTTTTACTCTGATAGAAGAGAATAATTTTATTTTTGGTTTATACAAAATCTGAGTGAAAGTACTTTCCAAAGCAATAGAATAATAGAGCTGGTGGATAATAATAGAACTACGTTTTTAAGCATTCTTTTCTGTCAAAAACTTGAAAAGACTGAAGAGAAGAAAACTTATCTATATTTTGGGAAAACAAACTTCATAGCTTCCCTCCAGATTTACAGTCAGGTCATTCCAGGATGGTTACAGAAGCATGGAAATCAAGTCACTAAATATTTATAAGATGCTAACAAGCAATAATTGCAAATAAACATCACGTAGGTATTTGTGATGACAAGTCTTACATCCCTAGAATTCGATTTGTAGGCTGCTTTTTGAGAATTTACCATGCAATAATTTTCTCTTTTGTACATAAAAAAATGCATACAGGAAACTCTAAGTCATCTTGGAAAGCAGTAAAACCTGTCTGTACTCTTTTGAGCCAAACACTATTTCTAAAATTATGTCTATAATGATGCACACATGTGCCATCTGCAGTGCCTGTTCACTTCTTAATTCAACTTCTTTTTAATTCTACGGTATATTTTTATGTATTTTGACTGTATTGAGGACCTTGACCATTGACAACAAAGTGGGGCCTGTAATAACAAAGGCAGAGCATTCATTCTGTACCCTCACAGAGGAGTTAGTGTGACACGATAAAGAAAGTTATGAATAGCAGCAAAAGATCTAACTCCTCTTGGGAAAATTGCTCCCACTACTCATACATTTGAGAGCTTTTAGCCAGCTGAAGACTGACTGGAATTTATTGCCTTTCTCTGCCATAGCTGTGCTTAATCTTCAATTAGAAAGTTCTTGTGGGACCTTCCAAACCATGGTAGACCTTGAAGGTGATACCACACAGAGGGGTGGTCTAGAAATGTGCATCCTCTTAAGCATTTCTGAGTTAGTATTGCTAGAGGAAAATGCTAGAAATGAAAGTATGTAGTATTTTATGGGCAGGGGAGAAAAGGTAAAAATTCTTCTCTATTAGAATGACTAAAGTGAGATGCATTGGAAATTGTGCCTCATAAAACTGGTAAAACATTGTGATTGTTCTTACTGCCATTTCTTTTATGTTTTATTTCTAGATTGAAATAGTAATTCAGATAAAAACTCTTATGTCAGACAAGTAATTGTTTCTGCTTCCCTAGAGTAGGTCTGAACTACTGCATCTAGTCAGTTTGACAACCACTGCTCTTTTGGGCTTCACACTAAGAATTGGCTCTGCTGTACTAAAGCAAAAACCCCACACATTCTCTTCTCAGTGCTTTCCTATTTTTTTTTTTCCACTTTAGAGTAGTCTGAATCTCTTCTTGCCTTTTATTAAGCAGGTCCTTCTTAAACTAAATAAAAAACAATATTTCTTGCTTTGTGCTTCTTAGATCATCCCTTTGTGACCATCAAGAACTTACATGTATGTAAACATCTGCAAAAATGTTCAAATTTTATATAAGCAAGATTATTTTTTATAAGGATGTAGGATTTTATTGATCTTAAATACAATCTGAAGACTCTGTTTTATAGTAGAAAAAATTACTAGAGTAGCCTTGTTGTAGGATAACATACTTTAAAAGAGAAAAAGTTCAAGACAAGCAGTTCACAGCATCTGCTCAAGACAAACACAGTTAAAATATTAAAGATCTCAAGAGATATGCCAAACAACTCTCTGCTTTAAATTGCTGTGGTATGTGTAATTTTATTTAAAAGGAGGTTGTGATCTGAGATATGAGTTTGTGATTTACATTTTAATATATGTCATTGTTTTAATAAAAGAAGTCCAAAATGTGCTGAATATTCACCAAGTTTCATTATTTGCTTTTTCCTTTTGAAGGAACTCTCAGTAAAATGAGCGTCAGTTTTGAGCTCGTTGTATTGCATAGGCAGACATTTGTTTTACATTTACACTTACATTTTGTCAGACAGAAGTTCTGTTTATCATCTATGAATATTTAGATGTTCCATTGTCAGGTTATTCCATTATGAATATCTCCAATCCTATAATTCTTCCCATGAAAGAGTAAATACTGGAAAACATCTAATTCACATGTAAAAGCCATTTGGAAGGGTGAGCAAGGGGGAAAATTAGTTTGTGCTGTTACAAATAATGAACAAGAAAGCTGGCCAGAAGAGGAGGAGACTCCTGCTCCTGTCAGATTTGGTCTAAAAACACCTTTTGAGGTCTTGATATACTGGACAAAAAGAAAAGCCTTTTTGCAAGGTCTAGTGGATGCTTACTTTTTTATTTCTAAACAGTAGAGAGGCGTGTTAAAGAGAGTGTTGCCCTCCTGTTATTTGAAATCTTTGTTCATGTCCCTTGGAGAGTCTCACTCTCATCAGATCATTGCCCTCCTCCCCAGCACAAAAACTTTTAATAGGGGACTGACTGACCATTTGTAAAGCAGTCCAAATGTTTTATTCCAGCTGGGAGGAACTGTTGCGGTTTTGTGATCTGAGATTCAATGCATTGGCATTTTGTAGATGGATCTAAAAAATTGATGTGAACAAACAGAAAATAAAAAGGCAAAAATAGATAATTAATAAAATAGAATGTGTGCTGCCTACTTGCTAATCAGAGGTAGAAATGTAAACATAGATATTATAAATATAAAGATGTATATTTAGCCCTCAATAGACTTAGTAGTCTTTTTTTCCCATATATTGCCTACTGTCATATTCCATGTTTACGTGTGTACATGTATACATATAGGTGTGCATGTATGTGTATGCATAATTAAATTTTATCCATCTATATTTAGCCACTTACAACTATTTTAAGCAGTCTAATGATCCCAGTGTTCTTCAAAGTTATTTAGACTGGTTATAATGTCACTGCTTCATATACTGAATGTAGCTATGAGTGTAATTAGCACAACCCTTTCTCATAAAAGGCTTTAATTTTACAGAATTTCTGTCCTTCATTAAGGATCCTTGTTCCAATAAAGAACAGCTCCCAAGCTATGGAACAGTTGTCAGAACAAATAAAACATTCATTGTTTGGAAGCTGAAGGGTATTTTTCTTATGTTATGGCTTTTTAAAGCAAGGGATTTTTCTGCTTGCTTCATTTTCTTACAAGTGAAAAACTTTGGTTATGGAAGTAGTGAAACAGAAAATTTACCCTGTAAGGTAAGGTGCCTTATCTAGTTTTTAATATTTCTTCTTTCCTAAAACAGTGTGATTTTGAAGGAAAAGAGAATTTTAATTGGTACCTGAGTGCTTTGAAAAGAGAATCTTCAATACTTGGTCATGACACTTGAGCTTTTTTTTCACAAATGAAAACTGTGAGAGAAAATTGTGTGCCCTGTGTTCTGGAAGACCACCTATCTTGAAGATGTTTTAGTCAAGATTAGTGTTGTGTCTTACTGTGTTCCTCTTGTAACCCATGATCTATTGGAATGTCAAAAGATTAAAGAACTATATTGAGGAAACAGTAGAAACAGTTTTGTGTTGACTGAGGTCAAAAGTTTAATGAATTATTTCCATTATTTGTGTATCAAATAGAACTTTTCTGTTTTAAAATATTTAAAAACAAAGATTATCTTCCAGGGCTGTAGTAGTAAACCCTTCTTAAACACAGAGAAGTTTGCATAAATTATGTGAAAGCTGAATCAGGTAGATGTGGAGCTGCCACAGCTCCATGTCCCCAGGTCCAGCTACTAGCAAGCATAACCACACAAACAAATTCATGTCTGCACCCAATAACTGGCCTTTAGATGTAGTGTCAGACCCAGTCTACCCACTGGTGGGGTCTTCTCAACCAGTTACACACACAAACACCTGCTTCCCTCTCAGTTCCCTGCCCTGGCACTTTCACTAGCCACACTCCGGACTGTCCACCTCTTCACACAGACTTACAGCCTCTTTGATCCCTGGGTCCCAGGCCAATTACCCAACTCACCATCCAGTCCAGCCTGGGATTTTTCCTGGCATGCTTTTAGATACAGAACCCCACACATTCCACACACACATGTGGCTCCTGTAGGCCCTGTTCCTACTCCAGTTGCTGCCACTCAGACATCCCACATCCATTTCGACAAGATAGAGAGCCTCTCACACAGGAAAACAGCCAGAAATGGAGTTTGATATGAAGACAGGACAGATCAGGTTCAGGAAATGGCCAGACAAGCAGTGTTGTACTGCTTGTTAGCAGGTTCCCCTATGCCGCTATCCCTGTTTTCCCAGACTTGTTCCTCCCCAAAACACCCAGGTACCTCAGAGTACCCTGGCCTGGCAACAGTGGGTGTCCACCCCAGCCATGGGACTGGACATCTCCTCTGATATCTTGGGTAGAGGTTGGGCCAGGATATCCCCAGTACCCTTGTGCCTCTGTCCTCCTTCAGTTTACCAAAAAACCCAGTGGAAGGGTTTGATCTTCTCATTAGATAGAAACAGATTTTTTTTTTTCATTTAATTGTTTTGAATGAAGATTTCTGTAATTGAATTAAATACGTTCATTTCCCATGCCAAAAACCAATATAAACCCTAAACAGATAAACAATTTCCTTAAGCATTTAGGTTTCTGTTGAGTTTGTAAATCAACTAAGTAGTAAGACCATTAAGGTGGTAATGGAAAAATATGAGCTGGAGGAAAAGCATGAGAATCAAGGATGCCTGTGGACACTGAAAGGACCTCATACTTCTACTTGTTCTGAATGCAGTACTGATAGATTTTTGTTGTTGATGTTGAAAATTCAAAGAACAGTATTGTGATGGCTNATTGTTTTGAATGAAGATTTCTGTAATTGAATTAAATACGTTCATTTCCCATGCCAAAAACCAATATAAACCCTAAACAGATAAACAATTTCCTTAAGCATTTAGGTTTCTGTTGAGTTTGTAAATCAACTAAGTAGTAAGACCATTAAGGTGGTAATGGAAAAATATGAGCTGGAGGAAAAGCATGAGAATCAAGGATGCCTGTGGACACTGAAAGGACCTCATACTTCTACTTGTTCTGAATGCAGTACTGATAGATTTTTGTTGTTGATGTTGAAAATTCAAAGAACAGTATTGTGATGGCTCTCTATATGGACAAAAGCAAAGAGGATCTTTCCTCATGTCCCATATTACTGGTGAGAGCACAACAGAAGACAAATTTTACTTTCTCTCTTTGAAATCACACAGTTCACAAGGTGTGAGGAAGTAATATGGGTACAAAATTCTATAATTTTCAAAGCATTAAGAATTTTTTCAATTTGTAGTGACAACTGTATTGGAACAATTTTCCCTGCTTAAAAGGCAAACTTCCACCTCTTGTGCCTTTGGGAAACATAAGCACGAGGTCATTCCATTAAATTATGTATGCAATCATTTCTTAATTTACTATCCAATGAAAGCATATATAAATATGAATGTATAAGTAAACATCTTCCTGACAGTGTGTGCAAAATAAAGCTTCATATTTATCACCCATAAAATCATAAGGTGATGATTAAATGGACTGGAAAAAAAAAATCTGGATCATTCTTTAATAGCTGGTTTTCTGAAGGCATATTTAAACCAGAAATAGAAAATAACATTACTGATATCAAATATTACCTAACCAGGGGCAGGGGAGAACAGATGAATAGAGAGGAGAAGCTGATTTTTATAAAGTGGCTGTTTTATTATTTTTACACTTAATAATGCACTTAATTTTTTATACCATGTCTGCTCCTCTCTGTTTTGTAGGGCCCTAAAATTTGATCAATGCTATACCTTCTTCTAAAGATGAGTGATTGCTTCAAAAGGGAAATTAAATCTCCATGAAAAAAATGTGTTCAGAATTAAGATCATAATTATATTTACAGGCAGCATCTCACATTTATTTTAATGTGGCAGGATGCTTTCATGCTTTTTTTTTCTGATGCTTGCTTATATGACCTGAAAGACAGACCAGACAATTATGTCAACTATGTTGCTAAGTTCAAATGCAAACTGGAAATACAAGGCTTAATAAAACTCACAAAATGTAGGAGGGGGAAAGCTGTTCAAAGTTTCCAGCAGTAAAATAAAGGGTTGAATATATCAAATGACAGTCAGGGAAAAAGAGAATGAAAATATGTACTGGGCATGGTCTGGATGGCAGCTTTCAAGCTCATCTTTTTCTCACACAATCTGTTCCTGTTCCCAAACCTAAGGGAAAAATGTAATACCATGTGCTGTACCTCTCTTTGTAAGTGTTTGCCTTTCAGACAGCCAAACTAAATTTTTGTCATCTTAGGTTTTCTTTGTCACTTTAAGGAGTATCTTATCCATAGCACCGTAAGAGTTATTGCTAGAACACAGTAACCAAAAAAGTATTTAGGACAGAGATTATAAATGAGGGAGCATTATATGAGGTATGAAATACATTTTTATCAAGCCACATAATCAGATCCTAAGGATTTTGCATGGAAACTAAGTAGAAATTCCTGCTGCATAAAAAGAAAGAGGCTTTCAGAACTGTTCGTGTTAGTCTGGACACTAGAAACTGTCAAGAAAAAAGAAATATGACAAAGTTTATTTGATTAATTTACTTGCCTTCCCCTCTAAAATGTCATAGGGGAATGTATGATCATGAGATAACATCCAATGGCAGAGGTAGAAAGCTATCTACTGCAACACTCTTAAACCTCACAGAAGATGTTTTAAGTATCCCAGAATATAGGATAAGACTTCAAAATGAGACTGTTTTCAGACCTTTACTACTTGGAGCTATTAAAAACAAAATCTAAAGCTCAGGAGAGGAAACATGTTATGATAAAAGAACAGAGTGCTGACATGTAGGGTGATTTTAGGTCTTTCTTCAGATGATTCTTCATTCTACTATTAGGCTTAGTGTACTCACACAGGTTAAATACTGCGTCCAACTATATGAAACACAAACATCTTGCTTGACACTTTGGTCATGTAAAGTTGGTAGTTAAAATCGCAGGTAAAGGTCACAAGTCTGTACAACCCACAAGAGTTCTACTAATTTCTTATAGATTTTACAAATATTACAATACATTTTCCCCACTCTCATTTTTCAAGGAACACGATATTAGTATGATAAAGATATATCTCTATCTGGATCTTCGTATTGCATTAAGAAGACATGAGAGTTATATGTATAAGGAATTTGTCAACATTGTTATGTTACTAATTAGTGAAGGACACTGATGAAGCATTCTGGATGCTGGTAAAGTCTGAGGATATTTTTTTCTCTCCCATGATCCTCCTACAAGATAGAGATTAGATGAATAAAAAAAAATAATTATTTTAGTGGACTCTTCTAATGCAATGTTTCATCTTTCCATCTATTTCTGTTTCTGGAAAAATATCCTTCTAAAATCATTAATTTCCCTCACAGCACATGGCATGCAGCTATACAGCATATTCAGTAAGAATTTTTTCACAATTGGAGAAGTCTTATAAATTTGGAACTTGCTGTAGGTGGGTAGGTTTTGTAAGACATTAGGTACACTCAGTGTCATGTTCTAACTCAAAATGACATGAAAAATTTATTTAAAGCTCAAGAACCTGTCTAAGTTCTGTGACTTAAAACCGTCACCACTGTAAGTCCTAATTAAAACATGCTGATACTTAACTTGTTCATACTGCAAACCCTCAACCCATAGAATTATAGAATATCTTGAGTTGAAAGGGACCCTCAAGGATCACTGAGTCCACCTCTTGGCTCTGCACAGGACAACCCCAAAAATAACACCACGTGCCCGGAATGTTTTCCAAGAATTTTGTGCAATCTGTCAATTTTGGTGTCATGATCGCTCCCCTTGGGATCCTGTTCCAGTGCCCAGCCACCCTCTGTCTGATTTTTTTTAGCCTTAGCTCAAAAAATTAGTAAAGGTTTCCAGTTTTAACCTAAATTGTGACAATGAATGGTCAAGAAACCTTGCTATTGTTTCCTAGAGAGCTGTGCTGGGTGAGGTGTTTGCAGGAATACCTCATAGCTTCATGAGCCTGATAAATGTGGCAGATGGTAGCTGTGACTGCTCCTCAGTGCTACAGGTCCAGAGAAACAGTCTTGTTAGAGACTTGACTGCTGTATTTCTTCAGCTGTGAATGGAGTTGATGCAAGCTGTGGTAGTCACAGGAATTTCTTAATGGGACTAGGAGAATTGTATGCGTCCCTTCACTTGGCTTCCTGGCCCTCTCTCTCCACAGTTGAGTCGAAGGTTCTCAGTAGGCTAAGAAGATGACAGGAGAGGAAGACAGAGAGAGACAGCAGAAATTAGTATTTAATGAGGGTAAGCTTCATAGTCTTCAGGTATTAACAGGTGAGTAACGCACAAGGTGCACCTGAGGTTTATAAATCATTAAATTTGAAAGAAAAACATAAAGCAGAAAAATCTGAGTTATCACAGGAAAAGAAAAGAAAGACTGAAGAAATTATTTTCAATAATTTTGTGCATGGGTGTTTTGAATTGTATCTTTCAGTCCTGAGGTCTCAATTTTTATTAGGTCCTCAGAAGAAGCTAATAATTTTCAATACAAGCTGTACTATTTTTTAGCTCCTAAGACAGCATTTCCTGCTCACAAGTGACTCTCATCCAAAAGTGTTTCCTATTTCAGTATTTTTGGGTTTGCATATTTGCTGCATATCATTGACTTTCAGCTCAAAGCTGTTTGAATTAGCACTTGATATTAGGAAGTTTTTTAACTGTTTCCCATGCAGAGAAACCAAGACAAAGCCCTGCTGTGTTCTGACTTGTTTTGCAATGCAGTTCATTGTACTAATCTAAAACAACGGGTATTGTGTTTAATGACTAGCTATAGATGCAGACATACATTTTTTTTTGTTAAAAGTAGTGTGTGTTCCTCTCTAAGAGTTTCACTTTTCTCCTGGGTTTTCTCTTGGGGAAGGGAAGCATGATTCAAAATAAATTGTGAGATTCCTTCTTTTGCACGGAAAACTGCAAAACCTTGTGACAGAAATAGATAAAAAGCCAAATTAACCATTCTGTTTCAAATACAGAACATTTTTCTTTAAATTATGTTCCCACTTTTCTTGTTGCTGTCAGTAATCCTTCACAGTTTAAACTGAGGTCAGAGTTTTGCTTTATCATTCATAAAACATGAGAGGTTCCAGCTGTCTTTCACATCAGCAAATTGGCTATGCAGGGCCATCAGAAATCAACAGGAAAAAAAAGTAAAACTAGCTTAGTCATTAAACTGAGTGGATAAATGATGATTCTATATTTGTCACACTCATTCAGAGGAACAATGTCAAATGTCAATAGACACATTTTAGAAGTTGAATCACTACTTTGCATCTTGTTTAACTGTTAAAGCAAATTGTATACCATTTTAAGGACTTCCAACTGGTTCAAGGGCTTGTCTGAGTTAAAGCAGCTTAATTGAGTTTCACCATGTTAAACTGAGCTGATACGCAGTGCGGGACCTAATTAAGAATGTCCTACATAAGCAGTATCAGATCTTCTCCTTGTATAGTGTCTATCAGATCTCGTTGCTTTGGGAAAGAAAGAAAGTGTTATTATTAGTTGTCCCTTAATCAGCGCTATAGATCTAGCTCAGCTCAGGGATGCTCAGAAGAATTTTCTTTTAGCTTATGAATCACCCAATTCCTCTTAGCATTGTTAAAGGTTCTTTACTTGCATGTTGTCCCCACATGGTGCTGCAGAAAGGTTTTTCTGAGGTTCCACAGGTGTAGAGGGCACTGTTCAACATCAACAGGCTGTGCCTTTGTGGGTAAAGATCAGGTTCATTGTAGGAAGAGGCAGGATAAATTTATTTTCCTTCTATTTGATGCTAATAGAACCTGAGGTGTAAATAACTTGACCTATATATCAAACCTTTTCTGTAATTTATAGTAACTGTTATTAAAAGAAACTCGAGTTTGGAATTCCTAGAAGCTGAAAAATAACAGACAAACCACTTTAAATACTCAAGAATTCATTTAATTTAAATCAAAACATATTCCTTAGAACCCTAAACTGAAACAATGTTAGCTGAAGGGCTTTCATAAAAGGATTAATTCTGTGAGAATTAACTAGCTTGAGCCTAGGCATTAAGCTCCTAAAGCTTCCTGAATGGTTAGGGTGGGCTTAAATACCTGAATTCACCAGT